>JAOQMP010077090.1:0-19189 GCA_027563575.1 Erythroxylum pedicellare | reverse complement strand
AAAAAATATCTTGGTACCTTTTAACTAGATGTATAATGCTCACACAAATAAAACCAAACTCTTTTGTTTTATTAACAATAAATATTTCCATTACAAGAAGATTAAGGTATATGTAAATACACTTGCTTTCTAGGGCACTATATTTATATAACTCTAACATATGTAGCTCAATCTAAGTAGCTCATCCTTTTCAGATTTTCCAAATACTCAGCCATCATATCCTTCTCCTATGTATCAGAAGTATCTAGAAGTAGTTAACTATTCAAAGGTATTTAAATCTAATTATCCTTTGATTAGACAGTATATACATCCTTAGACAACTCATGAGAAACCTCAACGATCAAAGCCAAAGTCTACATCTGATCATATGCATAAGCCTCAAGTTTCTGAGTCTTCAAAGGTTCCAGAAGCATCATCTTCACATACACCTTTTGAACCAATAGTACAGTGGAGAAAGCCATTAAGGATCAATACTCCTCCAACGTCTCCACCACCAGTACAACCTTCCACCTCATTTTTTAGGAAGGATAAAGCTAAACAGACAGATTACATAACTACTTTGACCTCTGAACCTCTTGTAGAAGATTTAACTCAACATGATCATACAGAAGCTAGTTCTGATGCATCTGTACCCACATTTGAAGTTTCTGCAACACCATCTGATTGTTCATTTGAACAGTATCCCTCAGAGTCATCATATGAACCAGTTTCTTCAACATCGACTGATTCATCAGCAAACTTTACTGACTTATCAGAATTATCCAATGTTCTGATGACTATGCCTCAACATACTAAAGTTGAACCAGAAATTAATAAAGCTAAATCCACAGGTACTGAGCCCTTTAGACTTAAGCTAGCACCTACAGCAACACCAGCTATGGTCACTGTATAGCTGAAAAATACCAAGCCTACTTCAGGATCTTGGTTTACATGCAATGATCTTTCATGAAAGAAATGGAGGGATCGAATACATGAATTCGATACATGGATTGATTTACAAATGACTAGACCTAATCATCCTCTTCAGGATATTTTGTCTAAATTTACATCTCATTTCACTGGCACTTTGCAAGAATGGTTGCAAAGTATTAATGAGTATCAACACCTTCAGTATATACAAGTATCTACAGCTGGAGCACTACTTGGCATAATTCACAAGAAATTTATTAGTGATTTTCAGTTGATTGATAAGCAAATCTGTTAGGAGTATTTTGCGATGAAATGTTGTTCTCTTAATAAGCGTGATATCCAAAAACATTACAAATGCATGATGAACAGGTATTACCTCTTGAATGGATGGAATCACGTTAACTTGTGTTATACTTTTATATTATCTCTTCCAGATGAAATACATCCAGAACTTCAACGGACCATAGATTCTCTACAACGAGATATGCCAACAATCTCTCTTAGAGAAATCTATCATCTTGCTTTAGCGTCTCTTGACAAATTATGTGATCAGTATACTTTATTTAAGAATATCCTTAAAGGAGGTCTATTTCTCAAACAGGCTTGCAAGAAGCCTTATCTCCAGATAAAACGCAAAGATAGAAAGACTTGTAAGTGTCATAGCAAAAAGAAAGTTCATTCTTCTCAAGTCTACCAAAAGAGAATATTCCACAAGAAGAAGGAGAGGCAGAAGCCTTGGAAGCAAACCTTCAAAAAGAAGAACATAAGCAAAAAGCACAAATTTATGAGGTTCTTTAAGAAATCCTCACATCGAAATAAAACTCGATGTTTTATCTGTAGAAACCTAGATCACTTTGCAAATAAGTGTCCTCAGGCAATGAAGAAAGATGTCAAGTTTCTTAACAAAATTAAAACCCTATTGCCTATTCATCCTCAAAGTAATACTGAAGAATTACTTGAGGAACAATCCCATAAGAATAGTGATACACAGTTTGCTGTCTATGTGTCTACTAGTGAAGAAGAATCATTAAGCTCGTTTGTCTCTACTGATGATGATTCATTATACATGTTACATCAAATATGTATGAAGCTAGATCGTACTCCAGTACAACAAACTTATGTCCAGATTCAGATTTATTAGCAGGATAAATATGATAGACCCATTAAAGCCATCGAGTTTATGGATGCTAGTTCTAGTCATATTTTCATGAATCCTAATATATTATCATCGGAAGTATGGACTTCTCATGAAGAGTATTTTAATGACGCTGATGGTAACTCATTCAAAATTGGGTTAATAACGAGAAGACAAATCGACATTTGCTTCTTTCCTTAGTGTACAGTATGGACTAAAGTACTTGGAAGCAATCTACCAGGCCTAGATATTCTAATTGGAATGGATACATATAGTAAAGCCCAACCTTTAAAAATCTTACCCACATGCCTCAGGTATCGAAACCTTTTCAGTCCATATACTGACATAAAAAATGTGTTTGAACTTTCACATGTTCTAGCACATTACACTGGACTTCGAGATAAACTGTTGGAATACTGTCCAAATTCCCATGCCCAGTTTACTCATCCATATCCTCTATGAAAAAATGCTGACTTTTTCATAAGTCTACCTTTCAAGAAAATTAAGGATATTAACCCCATAAAAGCCACACATCTAGGGATGAACCCTGATGACTTAAAGTTGGCACAAGATGAGTGTGCAATACTGCTGCAGCAAGGATTAATTGAGCCTACAAAGTTGGATTGGGCTTATTAAGCATTCTATGTCAATAAATGTTCAGAGTAGAAATGTGGAAAGAAACGTCTAGTGATAGACTACAAACCTTTGAATGCATTACTATAGTATGACAAGTTTCCTTTGCCTAAGATCAGTACAGAGGTACTATTTCTCAAGGAAGCTGTTATATTCTTAAAGTTTGATCTTAAAACATGTTTTTGGCAATTAGGTATTCACCTTAAAGAATGTTATAAGACTTCATTCTACATTCCCAATGCTCAGTACTAATGGACTGTGATGCCATTTGGACTTAAAGTTGCACCATCACTGTTTTAAAAGTCCATTACAAAAATCTATGAGCCTATCCTCTATAGTACCTTGATCTATATCGACGACATTCTACTGTTCTCAATGATCTATGAGGAACATCGAGCCCTTTTGAAAAGATTTTTGGATCTTAAACAACATTATGGGATTATGCTTTCAGCCTTGAAAAGCACTATTGATACAACAGAAATAGAATTTCTACGTATGCAATTTAAAGATGGATTCTACCATCTCACTATGAAAAAAATTCAGTAGTTCCTTGGAATTGTTAATTACATCAGAGATTTCATGCCACATATGGCAACGCATCTTGCTTATCTAAGCTCTTATGTAAGAATCCAACACAATGGGGGGAAAAACAAACTACAACTATCAAACATCTCAAGCAAATCTGTCAGAATATTTCACCTTTGATATTTCCTGATTAGTGTCTATCTCTCTATCAGATAGGTGCCAGCTAAGATGATGTAAATACCACATCTTTATCGACACTACTCTGACAACATCCACCATGGTCACCAGATACTTTTTTGCCCTATAAGTACCCCTCTTCTCTTCAGAAAAAACACAAAAAGATTTCCAGTACTTCTTTTGTTTTTACTTAATTTTGTAGAATGGTTTATCAACATCTTTTTGCTTTCATAAAGAAGTCTTTTCCTCCTATCACTAGTCAACTTACTAGTCTTTCTGAAATTACCTCATTTGCTCGTAGTAGTTTATTATATTACTTGCATCTATTTTTTCATGAACATAATTCCCTTAGAAATCTTGTTATGTTCAACATCAAAGCACAATACCTTAATATGAATCTTTTACAAGATCCCTTATCTGAAAAAAAATTATGGTACCTTTGGGAACTTTCTGCCCTCTATGCTTGTGCTTTTACAGTTTTTCCTCTTCAACTGTGTCAACATCTCTGTGATTTTAACAATGGTAGTTCTTTATTATGGACATTTTTAGAATGGTTTAAGCCATTAGCTCAATGGAAGCATTAATGTGCTATCATAGTTCAACAGCATCGTGTATGAACAGTCTCAACTAAACGACAAACTACTCAATGCTTCTTTATTATTCATCGTCCATACAAAGAGACAAATACTGGTATTCTTGACACTAAACAATGTGTCCAATTTTGGCTTACATCTTTATATTGTCCATGACATAAGGAAAATGTGTAAAAGTCTTTAAGAAACTTGCTTAAAGAGATTAATCACTTTCCCGATCTACTAGTACTGACAATGTCAATTAGACCACATCCTAGAGAATTTATGCCTGGTGAACCTGAAGCACCAGAAGTTTATATTCCTAGTTCCAATAGTCCTGAATATGATACAGATTCAGAAGACATAGAAATAAGAGCCTCACTATCTGCAGGACCTTCTCAACTGTCCAACTCAATTTTCCAAGATGCTTAAAATCCTAATGATGATACGCCTAGCATTGACGAAACTATGTTAGATCAAATCCTGCACTAATTACATATGGATGAGTTCAGTCTTAGCAAATGACAACGATTTTCTTATGCTGATACTGATGACTTATGTGATCTAAATTCTCCATCTAATCTTTAAGCATGGCAAACACCCATTAGCCACAAATAATTTCTTGGATATTTTGGATCTATTATCTAGTGAGACATTACTTTACACTTGTAAAATAAACACATCTTATGAGACAACTGCTAACTTGATGAAAGATGGACCCATATATCACCATCAACACTGTTGAATATTCCATTTTATCATCTTTCTGTTCACCTTTAGACTCTTCTTAAAGTCTTAAAGTAGTATTGTTTACTTTAAGACTTTTGTAAAAGTAGATTCCTTTTTGATAAGTTTAGGTGAATTATTAGGTTACTTTTCTTAAAGTGTAATCATTTTGTATCTAGGTAGATCTACCTTTCAGACCCTTGCTTCGCTTATAAAAGCAAGGCTTCTCTTTTATTGTAAAGATGCAAAAAGTGAATCTTTTGAAAATGACGAACTTGGTTTTCTTCTAAATTCCTTTCTCATTTCTGAAAACTTCAAACCCTGAAATCATGAATCCTCAGTGCCTAAGATGTAGGATGAGTATGCTTTACACTCGCCTCGTTTCAGATCTTGTGTAACAAAAAGTCTATGATAGTTTAGGAACTGTTGCTTCTAAACATATCCACTACTTTAACTCAGAAACATTAAGGAGGAATGACAAGTAAGAGTATGTGAGTGAAGTAGGGTTCCTAAAGGGCGAGAGCATTATGCCGTTGTAAGGAACATAATTGTAGTTGACATGAGGCATACATTATTCATATGTTTGCTGATTTGATCCACTGCAGAAGATAGTACATAACTATAGATAGTACATGAATCTTTAGCTGTAAAGATATTGTGTCCTATGTCCTACCTAATGAAGATCGATATAGAGACCAATAAAAAATAGGGTAAACAAGAATAACCCATTTCTGGAGTTCTAATGTAACATCTTATGTTTGCTGATTTGATCTAATGTATTGCAGAAGAAAATGATTTCGAATTAAATGGATCAACTTTAAGTTAAAAAACTAGGTTTAAAATTAAGGATAATAATAGAGAGAGGATATTTTTATGATTATCATAAACTGGTCTAACTGCAATTTAACAAGCAGACTTTATAAAATATGTTCTTTACAAACCTGTAGGCCAATAAAACTATGTCTCTGCGCAAGCTTCTTTTGTTTTGTCCTTTTACTTGGCAATTAAATGCGGTAACGTGGAATCTTATATAAGAATTACTTCAATGCTCATCTCCCCTACTCATGGCCGATTCTCCTAACCATAAGTCAGCTTTAGTAAGGCCACCAATGCTTTCAAATAATTAATGAGACCTAATTCATTTTAAGTAATGATTTGTGTAACTTCATGATTGATATTATGGTTCAATTTTTGATATTATTTCTACTTAGAATTGTTGTGTTGGAGATACTTATTTAAGATATTGAACTTATGAAATTTTAAGATGATGCAAATGGAAACTAAACTGAATCTAAACATTGAGAAGTATAATGGTTTAATTTGTTGTCATAATTGAATGTTATTTGATATTTTAAACATAAGTTTTCTTAAGAACGTTGAATTGAAGTAATCTAAGATGTTACGAAAATTAAGAGAATCATTTGTAATTTATAAGAAATACCAAAGATTGATTCAACCATATTAGTCAATTGAACGAAAGAGAGAATTTGACAACTTTAGAAGATTCAGTCTTTTAAAAGGCATTTCATGGAGATAAGTTGACAGCTTTCATAAAATCGTAAAAGGAAAAGACAAAGAGAATATTAGAAGGTGATAGGTAACACGAGTGGAGCAATTCCTGAAGGAAATGAATGGATTCTAATATGTCTATAAAAGCAAATTTAGACATAGTTTGGTCATTTTCTACAAACAAAAAGGAATTAAAGTATGTTATACGAGTAACAGATAATATGCATCAATTAGGATTTCTAAGATATGTGTTTTTTTATTATAAGTTACTGATTGACTAATTATGTGAATAATTACTATTTATTTGATTATACTCAAATTTAGGTTATAGTTGTAAAATCCCCATACGATATATAATAGGTTTAGTGTTTTATTAGTCTGTTAAGTTTAAAGAATTATAGCATGTTTGTTAAGTATCAAACTATGTCAATATTGACATATAGTTATATTTTTGTATATAGTATGTGATTTGAGTGTCGAGGAGGCACAATTAGTACATCTTACATTTTATGTGGATTATACACAACATAGTGTTGGTACCTTATGTGAAATTGATGTAGTCTAAGATTAATATATAACAATATGATGTTGATATGTGATTTTGTTGTAATGTACGATGGCCAGACAATTTCTATTAATTGATGTTAAAATGAAAAAATATCATTTTATTAGTTAGGACAAATTAATTTGTATCATATTGTTGCCCAAAATGAATAAGTTGAGAACAAAATGAGGAATATTTTATTTTATTTTATTTTCTAACAAGGATTATCTAAAATTAAATATAAAATGGTATATGATAATTGATATAAGATAAATTAACCCAAATTTACCTTGGATAGATATAAAGTATTATATAGTTATTGTGATACCAATACATATCTTATATGATACAATTAATTTTAATTATAAAATTAATTGTAAGCATATGCACTTTATTATTATTGATAAGTTTAGGAGTTATAATTTAAATTTTTTCTTTCTTGAAAAGGTAAAGAATATTATTAAATAACCCTATAAGGGGACAAATACAAAGTCTAGGGGACCAAATCAGAGAAGAAGTAATATACATGTCTTGAGCATATCAATCTACTTATCCATCATAAGCTACACAACTACAACACCCTTAATCATTTCCAACAATTTAAGTACAATAGGCATTTTTAGCTATCTCAAAAGGATTTAAAATATTTAATATAGTAAACTACCTCTTAGGTGAATATCAGTCAATGCACTCCCAATTCTAATATTGAGATTGCAGTAGCCAATTTATTACAATTCTTAGCCTTCTTATTGATTAATAATTGTACTCTAATGCATCAAGTTAGTTTGGCTTTGACTTGATCCGTGGGACTTTTCTTGCCCTAGAAACATCTAATAATCCTTTCCTTCTAGAGTTTTTCTATATAAGAGCCAAAGGCTATCACCACTTATAACCTGTTTCCTAGAGAAATGCTTATATTCAAGTATAACCATGACATGAATTCCAAATAGTTAAGATTATAATTGCCAAGGTGGCTTAATTCTAGGATAAACTTCTATATGTCAAAAAAATAGTTATAGAAGAAATAAATATGCTCCAAGGTTTTAGTGTACTCTTTATATAAGAAAATATTACACCAAGGTTGAGGATTTGTAGCTTGTTCAAGGTGGCCACTTTGCCTTTGGAAACTATCCATATGAAGAATGAAACCTTAAGCAACAAGGCCCTATCCTATACAATTTCAATCTAAGCCTAGTACTCATCCCTACCTCTGAGGATAAATATACTTGTTTTATTAGTAAATTTTCTAGATTTATGTCCCAACTCTAGATATGCATGACCTCTATCAAGTTTAAGGACATAGCTCGCTAATAACTATAAAAACTAAGTTGGAACATTATCCTATTGCATTGAATTTATCTAAGCTTTCTCTTTAGAGTTTTTAAGGAACCTAACAAACATAATAGGCTCTAACTACAAGTATTTAAAAGATCTATTTTGCACCAACTATCAAAGTAAAGTGAGTTTGTTTCTTCGTTACCTACTATAAACTTAATGTTCTCAGCCAATGTATGTCCCATATTTAGTAACTAGGAGAAGAACCAAGAGATTAAGGGTTTGTTGCTAATTTTCCAAACACTTAAAGCCTTTGAAAAAGTAGATGAACCCATGTAACCTAAAGAGATTCCTTATGCACCAATAATCTTGAGAAGCTCCTCCCTGTGAACACTTCATTGCTTAGATTAATAGTAGAAATTCCTAGCCCCCTTTTAATAATGGTTTACAAATTTTCTTCTAATTCACCTTAGTTTAATATCCAACATTATGATCACCAGTCTATAATAACTTCCTTATCAAATTTTTAATTATTTTGAATAGTCCTTTAGTATAGAAAAATTTAAGGAATAATAGACATGAAGTGAATTAACTATTGACTTAATTAATTATATCCATCCTACATAACACTTTATTAAACAAGTTGCTAAGTCTTTTCTAGATTTTTTCTATTAAAAGGGGACATTATCTGTATTAAAGTCTTTTAGTTGAGATAGATAGACCAAAGTATATAAAAAGGGGTTGTTTCATTTGCAATGTAGAGATAAAAAAGACCTATTAAGCATATGGTTAGCACTAGTAGATATTAACACATAACTTTTGTTCTTGTTGATATCCAACTCTAAAAGTTCTCAAAAGGTATGAATGGATGACATAATAGTGCTCACTGATTTTTAATGAGCTCTAGATAATAAAAATAAATCATCAGTAAAAGTTCAGCTATCTAACCTTAGTTTATTCCATTTGCTATGGAATTTGAATGAGAGGTCCCTTTGAATGTTATGCTCCACTAGTATTAAGAGGGTTTCCATGTATAAAATGAAAAATGTAAGTAGTTATGTGGTTTCCTTATCTACGTCCTTTCTCACTTTTGAACATTTAAATTAGTTTTCCATTGATTAATACATAAAATCAAGTTATAGTAACATGCATCCTGATGCATATTCTAAATTTGTATAAGAAACCAAAAACTTTAATTGTTTGATTTGTGAATTCCCAGTTGATAAAGTAATAAGCCTTGTTGAAATCCACCATACTTACATAGTTTCTATATAAATTTCTTTTAGAATAAAGATTGAACAGTTCATAGGAAAATAATATATTGTCACCAATCTATCTCTCCTCTAAGAAGATACCTTATGAAGAATTGACAATGGGCTTTAATAACTTATTTATCCTATCTACTAAGAGTTTAGCGATTTATCATATATAAAAATTTATAATAAGAGATAGGTCTATGCTCTCTTAAGGAGCTTAGATTAGAGACCTTGGGAATGACAAATAAGGCCTTACTAATCTCCAAAGTCATTATTTCATTCTCAAAATTCTTTTAGAACTGCATTAATTACCATATGCTTTAAATGAGGCCAAGTTCTCAAGAAGAAAATTCTATTTAATCCATTCGGTCTAGAGGCCTTCTTAGGGTTCTTCTCAAAAACCATTTGCTTTATATCTTACTTTATATCATGAGCATTAAAAGGAACACTTAATCACTCTAGTTCATCTATAAAGAATTAGTTCTTTATAAAATAACTAAATAAGAATAGAGGAATTACTAGTAGTTGGTGAGCCTCAAGAATTATTGAAGAATAAAAAGAACATAATTTTCATATCTAACCAAATAGAAACCAATATGCCATCTAGATATGTTGAGGAGCTACTTTTGTTTAAGTTTCTCCTTTCCATTATTAAAAGATCTAGGAATAAGCAAGGAGGAATTACTAGTATAGAAATAAGCCTAAAGAATTTTTGAAGAATGAGAATGTTACATTCTTAAGATCTAAATGGGTATAAACTAAGATGCCATTGGGACAAGTTAAGGAGGTAATTTTATTTGAGTTTCTCCTTGCTATTATATAGTTATAGAAAAACCTAATGTTCCTATTTCCTTCCCTGAGCTAAAGCACTCAAACACTTCATTTGAGTAAAGAATATGGTTCAAAATTGCTTTGGTGTAGGAATATAAGGCTAGCTTCTTTTAATTTAACTATAACATATTCCTTGGGTGATTATAAACCCCCTCTTGAACCTTGTTTAGTTTATCTTTACCAATTGCAATAACCTAAAATGTGCTTCTATTTCTACTAGCATTCAAAATTTATCTCCTTTTTAATTAAGGCTAGCTTCTTAACATACACATAAGCTTTGGAACCTTAGATAGTGTGTGACATTCCGCTTATAATGGCCTCCTAAAACCTCTCTTCCTTAGTAAAAAATTATCAAACCTATATAAGAAGTTCATTTTACTCCTAATAAATAAGTTTTATATAATAATAGTGAAATGATATACAAATAAAGGATCCAAAAACTTAGTTTTACTCTTTAAAAAGTTGGAAAGCCATTGATCATTAAAAAATGCCCTATCTATTTTCTTTATTAAACATCACATGGATGCCTGTTTATTATTCCAAGTAAAGAAACAAATCGCAAACATCAATTTTGCAACCTCCAGGCTTTTAACACATGCCTTGAAGTTATTAATGTAGGTTCTTAAGTTATCATTCCCTTCTCCTCTTGATATAAAGAGAGAAATGTTGAAGTCTCTTAGAATTAGCCAAAGGTCCTAAATTGTGGAATGTATACAATGGAGATTATTCTATAGTAACTTTCTCTTAAATGCAAAGTTAGAACCATACACAAAAAAGACAACTATCCTTATGTTCACCATTAAGAATGTCGCTAACACATGGATATGTTGATCAATGGTATATGTGATATATATTTTGATTGATTAGGTATCAAAAGCAATAATTATATGTTCACAGTGATGTTCATGACTGGATGCAAAAGCCTAATAATCACCCACAAACTTTAATTTCAAGAAGTTACTTTTGTTGAGTTTGGTTTGCAACATGCCTATAATATTTGACTTATTCTCTAAAATAGATACCTTTAAAGATTATTGTTTTAAAAGGAAATTAATGCCCTTATCATTAAAAGAAACAATGGAAATCCCAAAGGATTTTAAGCCTAACTCCCTTGAACTTATTCCTTCTCCCTAACTTCCTTTTGCTATCAGGATTAAAGTCCACAATGCTCAACTTAATAGTTTATTCCCTACAGGAGTAGAAAGGACCAACTTGATGGATTCAATTGGTCTCCTTACTTTTACTATTCCTTCCTATTTTGTCAATTTCTCCATGTTGCTTATAGAACTCCTTTATACTCAAGTGTATTAGTGTTTACATTTATAGATTAATTTTATGAATTCTTGCCATCACTCTTCAAAAGATCACGATTTTCCTTTTAAACATTTCTGACACATTTACTTTAGCAATTGAGTTGGAATTCATGAAGTTACCATCCCTAACTTCACTCCTTAATGTTTCAAGCTTTATGAGCACTGCATAGTCCCCACTAATAAAATTTCTCCCAGTTACTTGCCTATATTTACCTTGTTGTTTCAATCATGGCTTCCATAGGTAAGAGATCTTAATTGAGTTTGCAAATAAAGCATCATTCTCTCCTAGTGTTATAAATGGTACAAAATATGGCAATTCTTTGTTCAACTTAACATTTACTCATATCCTTACATAATCATTCGTCCTCCTTAATATAGTAGTTTGGTCTATGTAAATTGGTTTACCTATATAATTTGCTGGAATGCCTATCCCTTTAATAGACCAGTACTCTAATGGCACGTTATGGATTTCAATCCATAAAGAGATGTTATCTTGTTTTACACTTTCCAAGCTTATCATGGGTCTTTACAGTTAGAAGAACAAAGGTAGACTTTTGAATATGCCATGGTCCATCTTTTGGGACACTTATAACACCTGACTTAAAAGAAACTTAAAAAGTAGTAGGTTATCCTTTGAGAGCAGGACTTCTGTCAATCCTTTACCTTTCCACTGTTTAGTAGCCAATTGTTGACTAGAAGGAAAGGAGGACATTTGCCTACAAAGCATCCTACAAATATTGAAGTCCAACATTTTGATCCTTCCTTCAAAACTTTAATATCTGGGTCTATAATGGGGCAAGCATCTAAACATGCAAGTGGGAGATATTATAGAGAGTTATCATCACTCTTTCTTACCACTGTTTTTCAACTGAGATGAGTGTTGATTGGAGGGGATAATGGAGGTTATACGGTAAGATGATCTAAAGCACCAGGTTGTTGAATGTTTAGAAAGGACATTAAAGGATCTGTAAAAGGAAATAAAGTCAAAGAGGGGTTGGTTGGGGCTTAGGAGGGAGCGGTAACAAAGTAAATTCAAAAGGGTCAAGGGATGATGATCTTATTGCCATACGTTAAGAAAGATGAAAACATAAATGAACAGGTATCTAGTTTTTAAATAATTCCCAAAACGATAAAGAAACAATAGGCAATCGAAGTAAGAATAAGAAAAAAAAGACAAAGTTGTCTTTATAAAAGTGAGCTTTACAGGGACCTTTACCAAAGGTTTCTCCCAACAAGCCCCACTAAGAAAGCATAATAGGTAAGGAAGATGGTCAATGTGAGAGTGAACGGAAATACAAGTAAAAGACTAAATGAAACAAACAATAAGAAATAGAGATGATCTCCATCTTAAAAAGAAGCAAGACTCTCTCTTTTTAACTATAATCTTAGAAGTTATTATTATAAGAATAATTTTCTAATTCAGATTTTTTTAATTCTTTGATTTGAAGTTTGTAAGTATATATTATAGAGAAATATAAGAGAGTTAGTTTACCTTTTGAAAATATCCAAGGTGTGATTTAATTTACCAATTTCACATCTAAAATTCATGAGTCACTATAAGAAAATTACCAATTTCTCATAGAAAATTATCGATGGAAATAATACTGTCACCAATTAGCGAAGGAAAATCACGTTCTGTTGGTAAAATTGTTGTAATATATGGTAATTTTCGACGGATAAAATATTCATCGGTAGAGTTGGATGAGAAATTATCCCGCTATGTATTCCATCGGTAAAGTTGAAAATTAAACGTCGTCGTTTATTTGGACTGTAATATTTTTAATAAAATATAAATGAATTGGGGTGTACCGACGGAAGAGTATTCCGTCGATTATTTACCGATGGGAGGGTTATTTCATCGGTAAAATTAAAATTTAGATTGCACTGTTAGCTTTGCCTTTAGCATTTTTGTAAAATAAAAAATGATGTCATTACGAGACAATGTCATTTTTGTTAAACATATCCTACTTACCACAAACCCCTCCCCCACCCATCCTCATTTTCATATGGTTTTTTCTCTCTCGTCATGAATTCCTTGTTGCCGTGGGTTCCTTCACCGTGGGTTCCTTTTTGTTCTATATCTTCATTCCTTCTTCCTTCTCGCCATCGGTTGCCTTCTACATTTGCGATTCCCTTCTTCCTTTTACATTTACATCTGCTCTACGTTTTTGGTTAGTGGGTTTTGTGTACTGGTTTCATAATTTCTGTATTGTGTTTGTGTGGATGTTGAATTTGTATGGATGTCTTACCACGGTCATTTGGAGTTTAATTAAAAGATGAAATTTATGTGGATGTCTTACTTACGGCCGTGTGGAAAAACTAAGGTGTTTGCTTTGGACTTCAATATAGCTATCAAGCTACTTTGAGTTCATATATGAATATGTAGAATGACACTTGCATTTATTATTAAAATCCTAAACAAAAAGTTTGTACCAAGGACTATGTGCAATATTTCCAACCCCCTAACTTTGACTTTGTCTTTATAGTCATCTTATTTATATTCATGAGTATCACTAAAACAACATAATTGTCAATATGCTATTTAAAAATCTAAGTGAAATAAAGAACAAAGAGAGGACCTATAAATGCTCTTATCCACAAGATTCCTTTATCTAGATCAAGGTTGTGTTTAAAAAAGAGAATTTCCTGAAGTAGAAGATTGGGTTGAATTAATAAGGATTGTGTTGTCTCTATCCCAATCAACATAATATATTAGTTAAACCCCTCCAAATAACTTTACAACTCCAAAAGCTTGTCTTGATCGATAGAAACATAAATTTCTTCTTCTAGTCAAGCAACCTTTAAGAATCGTTAACAATTGAGACCCACCCACAAATGTAGTTAGTTAAAACTTGCACTTACAACGTCGAGGATCTAAAAGATTATAGTGTGGATGGGGAAGCGATACCCACACTTGAAAGAATCATATTAATTTCACATCTTGTTAGGTGTAGGATAGAAATTACACTCATCGTCCTTTAGATATTCAGGTGAGATCTCCTCAATGATATAGAACTTTTCACTCATCTTCTTTAACTCAACCTTTCATAGCTTATCTATTCACACTTCAAAATTGTGATAATTGTACCTAGTTATAAAGTCTAATAAAGAATTTTGAAGATGAAGCATCCTCTCTAATTTGTCTAAGCTAGGCTTCATCTTCTATGATTTGGCTAAGCTAGGCTTGTGTGGTACTTTAAAAGGAGGCCAAGTTGTTACAAGAGAAGGTGGTATGGTCTTGACAGGTCTAAAGGACACAAGATTGTTATTTCTAAGGTTGGAGTAAGTTGATCCTACATTGATATATTTACTCGAGCTAACCTTACTCCTTAAACTTATCCTAATTAACATCCATATTACTCTCCATATTGAAAAGAGAAAAAGAAAGGAATATAGTCTTACCTTAAGAGATTGTAAAAAACTTGTTAAAGGATTTTAATGGAACTTTCTCATAAAAACAATCTCAACTTTAAGTGAACTGTCTTCCATATCTTATGCCTTATATAGAGGGATAGATGGTTAAGAATTACATCAATAATAATCATTAAATAATGATTCATCTCCTTATAGGTAGTAGAAGTGTCTACACATTAAGAGGAACAACTAGACCCTATAGAGAATAATTAAAAGAATCTTTTAGGGCACGATTCTTGTCTAATTCCTAACTTGTTCAATACAGACCTAGCAAGATGTTTATATCAATCTTCTAAAATGATTACCCATATATGAAAAACTTACATTATAAAATTTTGTATTATCTAAAGGTACCTTTATTTAGCTTGGAAAGGTGACCTTGTAAATAATTATGCTTCAATAAGGCTACATATTAGGAGTTTCATGTTTAGTCTAGGTGTCAACAAAAAAAACTAAAAGATAAATGATACATCCTTCATTAGTGTATGGATAGAACTTGATTTATTTAGCATAATATCTTCTTTCTTCAAGCACGTGGGTTTTAGGCCTACGTTTGAGCCCCAATGATTCGAAGAGAACAACATCAATCAAGATCAGCATATAAAGTTAAAGTTCTAATCAAATGGCTTGGGTGTTGAGTGTCTTTGATTAATTGTCTTTGTAGGCTTGTCGACTTGAAATCAATCTAATATACAATAACCCTCATAAGTTAATATAAAATAAATTTCATTATTTCTTATATTTTTTTAATTCTTACATTTATTTTAGAAATTTAATTATTTTAGTTAGTTTCACATTCAATTATATTTAATTAGTTTGATATCTTAGGTTTTAATAAATTAATAAAATTTTAAAATATTTTTAGATTATGCGGGAACATATCTTATCAGGAAAATAATTAAAAACTAGGCAAGTAAATATTAGATTCTCTTTATTCATTGATGTAATTACTCTAGTTATAACTAAGGTTTATTTTTTTAAACAATAATGTCATGTTCTATTAAGACTTCAGGGAACCATATGATAATTACGTTGCATCTGTAGACCTTAGAAAATATCATTCTATTTGACTAGTGATTTCATAGTACAAACTGATATATTTGAAAGCATCTATGTCAAACTTAAGTTAAACTTTCAAATTTGAACCTATAGTTTTTAGTTACATCTTATATGACTAAAACTTAAATTCACGTCTTAAGCATAAGATAAAAACTTAAATTCACATCTTGAGCATAAGATATAAATGTGCCAGTAATCTTAAATTAAATTGAGGATGTACTATTCAAAGTTGTTCTATGCTGAACTTATTACATAAAGGTTATTTTTCCTCCTTGTCTGTGTTCAACAAAACCAAAAACTTGTCAGGTTTGGCTGACACTACAACCCAGCTTTTTTGGTGTTGTTGTCATAATCGATTCTTAGATAGTTATTAATGGAGAGTTTGATTTTATTTTTTTTTTGCACACTCCCTCTGTTAAAAGCTAAATTACCCTTAATTAATTTTGTTGGTAGATAGTAAATGTGAATGGCATACAATATTCTATGGTATGTTTTATGTGGCTTCACTAATACATCTTGAGTCAAACATGGCAGTAATTTAAGATCTCTTTCAATTACTTAAGGTTCCTAGCTAAGATCTTATTCATTGTCTTCTTTGCTTTATTTTGGTTATCTTTTTTGGTTGTCAACTAACTCTAGCTCTGTCATCTTCTTCCTTCACGTGCTTCAGTGACTTCTTCTACGTGTCGGTTAAGGTAAGTGAGTTTTGTTATTTAGTAAGTTTTTATGTACTTGGTTTAATTTGGGTATTTGTTTATGGTTTGAACCTCCCATTTAAACTTCGTGTATTTTTAATCTTAATGGCCTGCACCAACTAAAACTTATTTATGGTATGAAATTCGGTTTATCATTGAATTAATATAGGATGGGTTTGACTTATAATTCCAAATATCTGCATTATGTAAATGGGTTATTTTATTGATGCTCTCTGAAACGATTAGGTTCTCTTTACTTTTCATGTGCGAATCTTTACATGCATCTTTTTTAATATAATAATAATTTTCTTCTATACATATTACATAATTTGTATATGTTACAATAATGTATCAATCAAAGTATTCATATGTTAATCTTTACTTATTATATTTGTTACTAGTACATAATTAATTTAGGTTAAATATTAAACTTCTAACATTAATTTTAAATTTCAATAACAATATCTAAACCATTCAATTAAATATTCCAAATTTACAAAATTAAGTTATTTATTTTATGTTCCCATACTAAATCAAGTTGACCAAGAATTTTCCCTCTCATGTTCCCATACCAAATTATAAGGAGTAATTAGGATTTTCTTGTGAGTTGCGAGACCTAAGAAACTTAGGAGGTGAAAATAAAAGGTTTTGGTTTAGAACTTGAGATTTGTAAGGTGAAATTTCAATTAGCGTGGATTTGAACTTTCTCATAATCCCTGTGGACACGACTTGGTTTGCACCAATTTATTACTCACTTTGATAACCATGCACTTGCGGTTCATGAACAGTCTATTTTTTTAATTTGTATATTGGTTGGCTTCTTCCTAATGACCTTTAAATTTCACTTATCATCAAAATTGGGGTTAAACATATCATCATTTTATTATAAATCGACATTTGCAGAATATACCTCTTAACATTATTAATCAAGGAATGTCGACATGACAACTAGTTCCAAACGGTATTAATTTATTCCGTTAGGAGAAATGTGGTAAAATTGTCTCTACTAAAAGAATAAACAATGCAAAAAAAAAATCTCCACTTTATACACTAATGATCATTTGCCTTATATGGCCGATCTTCTACTTTAAGGTGTTTCGTATCATATGAACAACGTCACTTTCCTTATTATGCACATGTCATTTCCTTTTATGAAACTATTATATATATTCACATTTGATGGTATATACTACATGTTGTTTTAAGCTTCTTTGAATCTCGAAGATGACATGTATGCCATAGAGGCGGGAGCGATGTCACAATGGTCGGTAAAGGATTAGGAAAATCGGTTGTTTTGGAAATTTTGTCAATTCCATATACTTCTTCTGGACATTCACGTATGTATGTCACTCTAATTTTGGTTCATTTAACGGTTTACTAATCTAACAATATCTAAGTTCTATACTGATTGTGTTTTCGGTAAACCGTTTCGGACTGGCAGTTCATATAGAGAATTTGTCTTCCATACTAAATATGTCGACCCAGTCACTGTATCCTTTACAAGTTTAGCTATAGCGGAAACATTGTTGCAAGGTGTGAAAAGCCCTACACCTGAAGGAAGAACTATCACTTTTTCAATTGGTGCCTTCGAACATGTAAGGACCCTTCTTGGGAATCTAAACATCAGAGACTCATTTATCTTTACTAACTCTCATGTCACTTGGAATCCAA
This sequence comes from Erythroxylum pedicellare, assembly GCA_027563575.1. NCBI lineage: Eukaryota > Viridiplantae > Streptophyta > Magnoliopsida > Malpighiales > Erythroxylaceae > Erythroxylum > Erythroxylum pedicellare. The sequence goes on along the minus strand of JAOQMP010077090.1, from coordinate 945 downwards.
AAATAATAATTATATCATTATCATTTATCAATGCAATCAACTAAACTTAACTTTAAAGTTGATTTATTATTATATATGTAAGAATTTGTCAAATATCCTCTCTACTAATTAGGGGTCAAGCTGCATACTATTTAGTGTGGACTATTATTGTTCTTGTTCTATGACTGTAAGAATTGTTGACCTTCTAATTCAAAGTTTATACTACCCCATATATTTCTAGAAAATTCAATCAAATATGAATTTTAGGTTGAAATATGCCACCAAAGAGACAACGTGATATAATGCGACCTAAGTTCAACAATGATTCGAAGGTAGTTACTGTCAAGGTGAACCATCACACTCTGCAGCTGTAACTGAATCACCTACTCCCCCTCCAGCTATTATAATTGCAGATGAGGCATCACCTTCCGTACCTGATGCTACAACATCCACCACCCCTACACCATCCACTACCCCTATAGCGATAGAGATATCAGGGGTAAATGATGTAGATGAAGGAGGTGGTCGGCAGTCTGGAGTTGAGGCACCTAATGGAAGAACTTACATCACAATTGTCAATAATCTGTAAGTGAAAATATATGAAACACTATATGTTTATAATTAAGTTATAGGTTTAGATTTTAAAAATGGTATAAAATTGTTTGTTTTTATATTAGGTTGATTCTGTCAGGACCATGCTTTAGAAACAAGACATCCAAATTTATGGAAAAGATTGATCTTGAGGGTTATGTATGGAAGAATATCTCTTAGGTCACAAAAGAATTTTAGTATCAGGAGTTTGAGGTACAAAAAAAATATTATTTTCTTTTTTAATTGATTTGTATACGTTAATTAGATAAATATTATTACAAGTATTTATAAAATTTTTTGCTTTTATTTCAGAAAGAATTTTTTGGGATTTTGAATTTGACGTGGTTATACATAAAGTATGAGAGAGAAGAGCAC
>JAOQMP010077064.1:0-19198 GCA_027563575.1 Erythroxylum pedicellare | reverse complement strand
ACCTTAATTCAGGCTGGTTCCGGTTTGGAACAAGTTGTAATTAAGCTCAGTGCTTTATGATTTATGTTTTCTCCGAATTACCTCTGCTTTGAGATATCGAGATTGCATGATCAATGTTTCGTATGTTTTGGTTTTGTTTCGGTTTTATATGCATGTATGTTATGTTGTCTGTGTGGTGCCTCTCTATCCTCCCAGGGGGTATTAGGGCGTCACACAGTAACCGAATTCGTGGCTACTTGTCTCGTTTGTCAAGAAACCAAGTATGATCCTAGCAAACCTAGGGGCTGCTGGAACCATTGCCAATTCCTTTTAATATATGGCAAGACTTAGCCATGGATTTTATCACAGGTCTTCCTCCTTCTCATGAAAAAACATCCATTTGGGTTGTAATTGATCGACTCTCCAAGTATGGGCACTTTGTAGCTCTTTCCATAGGTATTACTGCTCCGATGTTGGCTACATAGGCTTCCACAATCCATTGTAAGTGATCAAGACTCTTTATTCATTAGTGGCTTTTGGAAAGAACTCTTTCAACTTCAAGGAACTCAGTTGAAACACAGTAGCTCTTATCACCCATAAACAAATGGGCAATCTGAGGTTCTGAATAGGTGCCTTGAGATATACCTCAGGTGCTTCACTTTAGATCATCCACGATCTTGGGTCAAGGTACATTGGGTAGAATGGCCTAACAATACCTTTGTCCATACTTTTACACACATAACCCCATTGAAGTGATCTATGGTTATCCACCTCCTACAATTTTCAGTTACCTTTTTGGGATCACTAAAATTGCTCAGTTGGAAGAAATTTTATTAGAATGTTAGGTCATAGTAGCATAACTAAAAGCTAACTTAGCTTGAGCATAAAACTGAATGAAGTTGCAAGCAGATCCTCATAGGTAGGAGAAACAATTTCAAGAAGGAGATTAGATGTTAGTTAAACTTCAAGCATATAGACAACATTTTGTGGTAAGAAAAGCTTGTCAAAAACTTGCCAAGAAAGTTTTTGGGCCATAACAGATTACTAAGAAAATAGGAAAGGTGGCTTATGAACTTGCACTACCTGCTGAATCACAAGTTCACACTATCTTCCATGTATCTTTGCTTAAATAGTATCATGGGATTATACCAAAAATGATGCCCCTTTGCTTGCTCAAGTCATTGATGGACGTCCATTTTTAGAGCCTGCTAATATTTTGAAAACAAGAATGGTTAGTAATAAGGTAGAGAATTGCCTCAGATGCTTGTTCAATGGAAAGGAACCCAGGGAGGAAGTTACTTGGGAATGGAAACAAGACTTGAAGTCAAATTACCCTACCTTCAACCTTGAGGACAAGGTTGCAACTGAAGGAGAGAGTCATGATACAAGCCCATCGAAGAAGATCGAGACCTCAAGCCCAAACGTTAAGTTTCAATCTCACAAACCTGGCTAGATGAAAGACTAGCGTTTTAGCTAAGGGATAATATTGAGTTATTATGAATTTTTGTTTTTTATTAGTATGCCCCAACCTTTTAGAATGAAACCATTATTGTCATCCTATATGTACACCTGGAATATTGAAAGAAAGGCAATGGAAATATTCTCTGCTCATTCCTTTTCTCTCTTCTCTACTTTCTCTCTCTTCTTTTAACCTTATCTCAGTTTTTCTCTGTTTTTCTGATATGCTCACATCATTGTAAAATCGATAAAATATATGTTAAAGTTTTGTTAATAACATGTGTAAACTATAAATCTATAGTTATTGGAAACTTTCTAGTTTTGTTGGAATTAGAAATTAGAGATGGAAGTTACAAAAAAGAGATTAAAACAAAAAGATAGGTTTAAGAACAGTTATTAGGATTAAAAATAAGAAACTAAGTTTTGAAACAAGAAAACCTATTAACCCTAAGACAATAGGTACCAATAAGTCATTTCAATTAGAAATCATTCCTAATTTTAAAATTCAGTCTTTAGAAGAAATTATCATAATTCTAAAATTTAGAAATTTTATAAAAAGAAGTTAGTCCTCTTTTTCACTCACAAATTAAACATAAATCAAAAGGCTAAATGCCCAATTTGGCGCCAAAAGTTGTTGGGTTTGATCATTTTGGGGCCAAACATTATAATCTGCTTTATTAAGGTCTAAACGTTATCGAATCTGCTTAATATTAGGCTATTTTGGATAAAAATTTGGCAATGTCACACACATGCTGTTAAGTCTGAGTGAGATGTTTTATGTGGCATTTTTATGACCTATTTTTTGATACCTTCCTTAATTTAAACCCTTATATTCATTGAAGTATACCATCATATATGTAAGTTATGGATTAGAGGAAAGAGAAGAAGAGTAAAGAGACATGAAAGAAGAAGAAGAGAAAAACCAAGAATGGAAAAAAGATCTTTTTTTTTCTAGTTTACACTAATATTAATACGTCAACTACTTATATAACATTATTAGGTAATAAGCATGAACATCATATATTTCTAGAAAGAATCAACAAAAGTAAAGGAAAACATTGTTGCTTGTTAGAAACAGAAAATGCTTCCTGGTTATATATATATTGGTTTCTACACCCAAAAAGCCACAAATGCTTATATATCTAGCTTTGCTGGTAGATATATAGTGACCTTTTCCTTTGAGGGATGGGAAAAGAAAAAGAAAAAATGTCACCAAATGATACATACGTTGTATTAGAAGAAGATGTAGAGCTGCATAAGACTACACCATCTTTATAGTCGAAGTTAAGCTATATACTAGTAACAAGAACCTTGTTAGACTTTAGTATTTTATTATGCAATAATGGCTTATAGAAAGATTTTAGTATTTTATTATACAATAATGGCTTATCGAATCGTGAGCAATTACTAACTCTCCTCCTACTTTGACTTCATTTTGTTGAATATAATATAAGAATTGTAATTTTTTATCAAAAAAATTGTTTATCTCATTAGTGATTAAGCATTGTAAAGGCTATTAGAGAGGTTCAATTAATTTAGAAAGGATGTTGGATGTTGAAGAGAAAAGATATGATTGAGGCAAACAATTGATGTTAGGATTTGTATGCTTGGAGTTGGTGTCATTTATGTTTTAGCCACGTGAATGTTAGGATTTGCCTGCCACGTATATGTATTTTGTTTTCATATGGATAATTGTATGTCTTTGTGATTCGTATTGCAACTCAAACTTCTTTTCATATTAAAGATTACATGCAAGTGGAATAGACTCACTAACAGTTCACTAATTTTGTAGCTACACAATTAGCCCTTCCTACTATGCCAATCTCAATGTAGCCATGTCAATCTTCCTCCAAGCAAACCTAGTATTCCTTACTTAGGAGAGAGCCTTCAGTTCTTGTCCATTAGATGGAAAAGCCATCTTGAGAAGTTCGTGTTTTTATCAAATTTTTAAATATTAGTCGAAGGTTTTTAAAACCAATATTCTCAGTTAGCTGACTGTGGTTGTCTATGATGCAACAACCAACAAGTTCTTGTTCTCCAATGAGAACAAGCTTGTTGTTTCATGGTGGCCTAACTCCGTCAATAAGGTCCATCTTCTCTTCAGACCTCATCTAAAGAAAAAGCCATAAAGATGCACAAAATGCTTCCTGAGTTCTTAAAACCTGAGGCTCTTCAGCGATATATCGGTGTTATATATGTTATAGCACGCAGACAATTTGCCTCCAAATGGGAAATCAAAGACAAAGTTGTCGTCTTCTATGATGCAAAGAACTATACATTTTGTTTGGCATGTCGATTTTTTATCTGCTTAGAAGACCCAAATCACATCGCTAAACTATATGACCATTTCTATCCTCTAACTTCAGGAATTATTTCCTTCCCCATTGATTTGCTTGGAACCCCATTTCGTAGGGCCATTAACACTTCAAAATTTATAAGGAACGAGCTTCTTGCCATTATTAAACGAAGAAAGATCGATATGATAGAGGGAAAGGCATCGTCTACATAGGACGTATTGTCCCACATATTGACAATAAGTTTTAAGTACGAAAAGTACATGAACGAGAGCAGACATCACAGACAAGATCCTAAGACTATTGATTGGTGGGCACGACACTACTAGTGCTGCCTATACCTTCATTGTCAAGTCTCTTGCAGAACGCCCCACATTAACGAGCATGTTTATAAGGATATCATTATTATTAATTCTTGTCATTTTGATTTAAATAGTTATAGTGCAATTGTTTTTTACTTTTTGTTACATGTATAGAATAAGTGGAGATAGCAGAAACAAAAGCACCTAGAGAGTTATTGAACTAGAATGACATACAGAAGGTGAAGTAATTGTGGAGCGTAGCATTTGAAGTTATGAGACTTGCTTCTCCTCTTCTGGGTGCTTTTAGAGAAGCCATTTCAATAGTTTCTCAATTCCAAATGGTTGGAAGATACTCGTAATTCGCTAAATCAAAATTTTTTGATAAGAATAGATAAATATACACGTGATGTCTCGTATGCATGTAGCATATTGGAGTGCAAGTTTAACACACAGAAGTCCAACGTATTTCCCTGAACCAAAAAAGTTGGATCCAACTTGATTTGAAAGAAATGGACCTACACCATACACATATGTCCTATTTAGTGGAGGACCTCAGATGTGTCCTGGAAAGGAATAAGATAGACTAGAATTATTAGTGTTCATTCGTAACTTGGTGAAAAATATTCAAGTTTTAAAAGCTAATTCCTGATGAGAAGATCGTTGTCAATCCCATGCCAATATCCCAAAAAGGACTTCCCATTCTTCTTCTTCCTCACACGTCTTGATAATTAAGTTCAAAATCATATTATCTTATATTCCAAAACCATTAATTTGTAAGAAATCCAGTCTCCACCATAACTAATAAGCTATAGCTATATATACATATATAAAGATGTATAACATAAGGTAAGAAATATTTACTATTAGTTGCGGGTATTATGATATTTCTATTGATGCGGTTGTAGATGCATTACAGTATATGGCATGAGCATGTAACTAAAGAGCCATTTGTGTCCATAAAATACAAGAAAAACACAAAGAGCTAATATAGATATAGAGGAAAATAGTTTAGGTAGCTTTAGCATATATATACTAATCTATCCTGTTACATACAATTCATAGCTATTAATGCATGAATGTAGTGTTGATACAGATACACCCCAATAAGATCATAACATTCAACTAGATACTCGCAATCTTTATTCATCACCATCTAATTGTAAAGAAATAGATCTCCAGGTTTTTAAAATGATAATGTTTTGTAATATATCAAGTAATATTTCTCATTCGATTTCCTGATATACTAAGGAATTAATTTATGATAACATATTAAATGACAATATTCCTTATTTGTTCTTAATTAGGAGTGGAAGGCAAGTTGACTGATGTAATATCTAGACATCGCATGAAACAAAGCAAAAGACAAACTCACAAGCATCAACCGTATACCATATTTGTTTAGTTCAAGACAAACAGACACCAACCAGTTCACTATGCCAATTAATCTGAAGGGAACAATTTATGTTAGTATATTATGATGTCCTTTTCTAGTTTCTATTATAAATTATTTTGATTATAACGTAAAAACTACACCTGAGACTGTTGTGACAAGAATAGAAGATGGTGAGGACATGGCTTTGCCAGGAGTAGAAAGTGGATCCTTGATCATGATGGTTTAGTTGGAATTCCCTCCTGTTGAAAGTTTTGGGTTGTGGTAAGACCAATGTAACATTAGAAATAAGGAAGGTGTCAGAAAATAGGTCGCAAAAATGCCACATAAGACACCTCACTCAAAGTTAACAGTGCGTGTGTGACACAGCCAAATTTCCATCTAAAATGGCCTAACATTGAGTAGACTCGATAATGTTTAGACCTTAATTAAGCAGATTATAATGTTTAACCCTAAATTTATCAAACCCAAATTGGGCCTTTAGCCTAAATCAAAATATATAAACTTACCTAATTCTACTAAGTCTCAATCAACTTGTAATTATTAAAGTGAACTAAAATTTAACACAACACCATCAAAACCAAATATTCCTACGAATGAATTAAGGAATAAGGACCAATGGTAGTAAGAAAAAAAAAAGGTGCAAAGATACAAAAAATTCCATCTAGCTCCTCTTTTTTCTATCATAGTGAAGCAACTTCTACTAAATCACAAGTAAAAACCTTCAACTTCTATTTGACCCTAAATCTAAATAAACAATTTACATTATAAAGCACTTGTATAAATCCAAGTGAAACAAAGACAAACAACTACCCAACAAAATTTAGCATAATATAATTAAAATGGAAAAAGGATAATAAGGAATACTTGAGTTAAAAATTTAAGAGATTGTTATTATTGGTTTTATTTCGATATGTGGTAGTGATTGTGGTGGTTGTAGGCCATCGAATTAGGCTTCAGCAATGGTAGTAACATCGTAAACAGAGTTATAATGTCGAAGAAGAATAGAAAGACTAATAATCCAACCTTTGAGAGAGATGATACAAGGGAAGGAGTAAGTTTTTTCGGTTTTGAAATCAGTTGTGCCAATAACACTTTTCTAGTTTTTGAAACCAATTGTGACAACACATGAAAAACAAAAAAAAATGTAATTTCTAATCCTATTGTATGTATGTGTTTTTTGAATATATTTTTGGAGACAAGAAACCATAATAAGAGTTAGAAAACCATGTTTTAGGGTTCTATTCTTTTATTTTAAAAGCACAACAAGAAACATAAAATAAAAGGCAAATGAGTCAAATTGGATCCTAATTTTTTCACCAAAATTTAATTTCAACCCAAAGGTTTAAACATATTTAAAAAAATCCTACATTTCGTAAATATTCAATTTGAACTATAACTTAACTTTTCTGTTAATCACCCGTTAAAAAAATTATAGGCCCTTTGTCATATGTGTATCTTATATGACAAATGGGACCTAAAAAATTATTTTAAAATATAATATAATTTTCTCTCGTTCACCTCTCTCTCTCTCTCTCTCTCTCTATAGCTTCTAACAAGAATATCTTTTGGTTAGATATACAAACATGAGAAAGTTAATCCTCACTTTAGCTTTCTGTCTTTGCCTAATATCCAATATCATGGTCCAATAGTATGGGTAGCAAGTCAGTGGCTGGACATGTGGTAACAATCTCTATTGTAACTAGTGGGAATATTATAAGACAAGTGATGACCACTGTTCACTGTCAAAAATTTGTCAACGTAACTAAAAGTCTAGTGGAAATACTAGAGGTGGTGAGAGTGCTAATAATGTAAGAGCTACTTACCATTTATACAAACCTGAGCAAAATGGATGGAACTTGAATGAAGTAAGTGCATATTGCTGTACTTAAGATGCTAATAAGCCTTTAGCAGTATGGAGAAAGTATGGTTGGATTGTGATTTGTGGATCAGTTGGAATTCGTAGTCAAGATTCTTATGGGAGGTGCTTAAGGGTAATATCAGTTACATCTAACTTTTTTCCTTTTAGATCTAAATTATTCTCATATATATAGTATTAAGATCTTTTGAGTTTACATAAAATTCTAATGGTTTTCATTTATATAAAAAATCATATAGGTTATATTTTTCTTGTTAGAAGTTAAAGAGAGAGAGAGAGAGAGAGAGAGAGGAGAAAAAGAAAATTTCTAATATGTATTTTAAATAATTTTTGGGTCCCTTTTTGTCACCTAAGATACTCGTATGACAAAGACCTCACAAAAATGTTAAACATTATCTTTTGTAAAGGATGATTAACAAAGAGCTCACAAAAATGTTAAACATTATCTTTTGTAAAGAATGATTAATAAAAAAGTCAAGTTAGAGGTCAAATTAAATGTTTATGAAACATTAGGGTTCTTATTAAATGTATCAAAACATTTGGGTTTAAATTAAATTCTAGTGAAAAATTTATGATTCGATTTGACTCTTTTGCCTAAAAGAAAAGGAGAAACAAAAAAGCCCTAAGTAAATAAAAATTTGGATGAAATTAAGCATATATCTAATATATGTCATATAAGTACTAATGCAACATGAATTTAATATTTTCATTGATAAATGCTATTTTGACATCTATCTTCTATATTTCATAATCATGATATGCGACTATAGCTAATAAGATCCTTATAGATTTAAGCATAACTATTAGCAATTTTTTATCAAAATCAACTCCTTGTTTTTATTTATATTTTTTAGCCACTGGCTATGCTTTGTACATGTGTACTTTACCATCCATGTCAGTTTTGCTTTTAAAAATCCACTATAATCCTATAGTTATAATACAGTCAGGGAACATCTTCTAAAATCCATACTTAGTTAATGTACATGAATTTCATTTTAGATCTTCATGGATTTATGGTGCCATTTTAAAGAAGTAATGTATGAATCATCTATGAGTGATACATTGTCCTTCCACTTATCAATATGTAGATTTAATACAGTAAAGAGGTATGATGTATCCTATTAGGGGGTCATTCACTATGTGTCTTTGTTGTACATCATATGTATCAACTTGAGGTTCTTGTTCCATCTGGATATGAATTTTCGATTCTTGAACTTCTATAAGTTCTACCTCACTCCTACTACTTTCCTTGAAAATAAATTCTCTTTCTAGGAATGTAGCATGTCTTGAGACAAAAATGATGGTAAATATGATATCTGACACTCTCTTTCAGATACCCTATAACTATAAATTTGTATTTATATGATTTAGATTGAAGCTTATCAGATGTTGCACGCTTCATACAAGCATTATATCCCAAATCTTTAAGTGTGACAACTTTGGTCTACTACTAGTCCATAGCTTACATAGAGACTTGTCAACAAATTTAAACAGATAATTAATCATATCCCACATTGATATACCAAATTATATGCTCAAATAGTAAAAAAAAAGTCTCAAACAAGGTAATTATAGTTTTTTGTAAAATGGATAGAAGATATGCTAAAGCTTCGATAATAACATGTATAAACTACAAATCTACAATTGCTGGAACTTACTAGTTTTTCTAGAATTTTAAACTTATAGTTGGAAGTTACAAATAAGAAATCAAAACAAAAGGATAGGTTTAAGAATAATTATTAGGATTATAAATAAGAAACTAGGATTTGAAAGAAGTAAACCTATTAAACCCAAGATAATAGGTGCCAATAATCATTTCAATTAGAAATCATTCCTAATTTTAGGACTTAGACTTTAGGAGAAATCATCATAATTTTAAAATTCAAAATTTTTAGAAAAAGGAAGCCACTCCTCTTTTTCTCTCATAAATTGAATGTTTAATCAAAATATATAAACTTACCTAACTAATTCTACTCCAACTTAATCAAATTGTAATTGTCAAAGTGAACTAAATTTTAATCCAATACTAACAGATCCAAATATTCCCATGAATTAAGGAATAAGGACTAATGATAGTAAGAAAAAAAAAGGTGAATAGATACAACAAATCCATTAAGCCCTTTCTTTTTCTGTTTTAATGAAGAAACTTCTACTAAAGCACAAGTAAAACCTTTCAAATTCTATCCAACCCTAAATCTAAATAAAAATTGACATTATAAAGAAATTATATAAATCTAAATAAAACAAAAACTAATAACAATATAATAAAATTTAGCATAACATAATTAAAATAAGGAAAAGGGATAATAAGGAATACTTAAGTTGAAAATTGAAGAGGTTGTTATTATTGATGCTATTTTGGCTGGTGGTAGTGGTGGTTGTAGGCGATTGGAGTAGGCTTCAGTAATGGCATCAACATTTTGAAGATGGTTAACAAAAAGTCCGATAATCCAACCTTGAAGAGATATGATAAAAGGGAAGAAGAAAGTTTTTCTAGTTTTGAAACCAATAGTTGAAATAACATTTTTCTAGTTTTCACAACTAGTTACATAAAACATGAAACCAAAAGAAAATTGAGTTTATCTAATTATATTGTGTATGTTTTTCTTTAAATATTTCTAGAAACAAGAAACCATAATAGGAGCTAGACAAATGTGTTTTAGGGCTTTGTTTCTTTTATTTTAAAAACCACAACAAGAAACGTAAAAGAAAAAGAGAGATAAATAAGCCGTAAGTAAATGAAAATTTGGATAAAATCAAGTCTTTATATATTATGTGCCTCTTCAGTACTTATGTGGCACATATTCAATATTTTCATTGATAACATTGGTCTTGTCCTCTCACGTGTATGTCATATGGCACACAGTAAGACAAACTTTAAAAATAATATTAAAATAACTTAAAATTTTAAAATATAAATGTATATTTAATCTATAATTAAAATTAATAAATATTAGTTAACATAAATAATATTAATTGATCATATGATAAGTATAAATTATAACATATTTTACACCCCTATGTTATATTATTTACATAACATATTTGGGTTAAATTATTGCATTTTCTTATTAATTATTCAGGTCATTTAATTTTATATTTTATTTCTAAAAGTGTATATATGTATATATAATATTTTTATTAAATATTTTCTTATAGGGTTGATGGACTTAAAATAAAGAAACAACTTAAAAATAACCAAAAACTAGCCCACTTTACTAAGTTGGATAACATGTCAAAACAGTATCAACATGCAGCAATCAGAGGAAAAGAAAAAGAACGCGCAATACAACAAGCACTCGAGCCTCCAAAAATGCAACATTAAAAGACCCAACAAAAAGACATAGTAGTAAAACACAGGCAAATCAATAGAAACCCAAGGATATCTGCACCAAATCTCTTCAAAATGGAACTGATAAGAGGGAAATTAGGGAGATTTTAACAATATGTCGTAGTTGGGGTGTTTTTTGTGAGCTTATAAAAAGGCAACAACTTGGGGGGAGAAAACAACAAGCAGTCCACACAAAGGTGAATTTGTCAAAGGCAATTGAGGTAAGAAGTTAGCACGAAGAGGTGTGGGAGTGTTCAGAAAGCCACAAACCATTGAGAATGAGTTGGTTCGTGACTGGCGGAGGAAAAATTTCAAACCTTTAAGACTGGTACAGGTTTGTGAAAGCAAAAAAAAATTGAATGAGTTTTCTAAAACTTGTTCACTCTTCGTTTATGACTTCCTATGCTTAGTTGATTATAATTATTCAATTTATTTTAAAGATACACTTTGAATATTTGGATTATTAATTTTTTTATATTAATTGACTTATTATTGAGTTAATTTAATACTTATACAATGTATGAATCCTTTGCTTTTTGATTCATATTCTTTATGTGATACTTAAATCATTAATTCATAACGCGTTATATGAGCTAGAATTTATTTGTTCTTCAAATGAACTATCTGTAGGTGGATGTGTCATTTAGTTCATAATGTGCTTTGAGTTAGGATTGAGCTGGTTCAATTATAGAAACTAAAGGGAGACAAGTAGGAGCTAGTTAGTTTTCTACTCTTAACTTGTTAAATAAGTCAGATGATTCAAGTATATCAAATTGCATGGTTAAACTGAAATTAAAGCACTATTTATTCACTTGTACATATTATATTAAGTGAATAAATTTAGAAGTTTATTTATTTTGATTATATTCAATTCAAAATTCGTAAACCCCCTTTTTTAATGTACGTGCATTTATTTCGAATTAATTCATAGGTTTTGAACCTGTCGCAAGTTGCTTGCATTGAAGTTTAAAATGGAACAAAATAATTGATTCACAACAAAATGAAGAACTTAGATGAAGAACGATGACTTTTCTAAATGTTATCCAAGTTGCAAAGAATATTCCATATTTTTGTTAAGATGTGTTTTAAGTTTAGGAAAGCAAATTAAATGTTTAAATGCATATTTCTTGTTTTACCTATGAGTTGACTTGTCCTATAAAATGCTTAAGTTGTAAACTATCTAACCAAATTGGATTGAGTTTGGAAGTAATTTCGAAGCTGTAATTTTTTAGTTCTCATGTTTTTCTTTATTCTAAGTTTTAAGATTACGAGTATGTCATAGCAGAATTCGCTAGAATTTAAATGGTGAATTAATAATTTAACTGTTGATTAAATTACATCGTAATTTTTTTATGTTGAAGTAAGGAAAATTCATATTTCATATTGTTTTATGACTAATGTTGGCTATTTTGAGTTCTAGGTAGATTTTTATCGAGTTATAAAATAATTTATAAGCTTTCTGAATATTGATTGAATGATTTTTTAAAATGTGTAATATGTTCATTTTGTTTAAGTTTTGATGTTGTATCTTATTAATGTGATTAGAGAGGATAGTACACGAGCTTTGATGATACTTATATTTTGTTAAGGATTTAATTTGTGTATGCCTAACAACACACATCATCATAACAATCTTAAATTTAATTAAAAACTAAACCTGACTTCCAAATTAAAATCCTGTTCTTAAATCTAGAAACAATTTGAAGCTTTTGAAACAAAATTGTTACAACTTTCATTGCTGTCATAAGTATTATCCATGAAACCTATTTGCCTTACCAATCTCTTCCATGAAACTACTCATGGTGCCAACACTATGGAAGAGGAGGACAAACATTGCTTCACTTCATGACCATCCTTTTATAAGACAAGACTTTTCTAGAACCCCAAGGTTCATTGATAACCATTAAATCCATTATCATCATCTCCTTCACTATTTTCATCTTCTAGTCTTTTCCATGAAACTACTTATAGACCCAAAACTATGGAAGAGTTAGAAGGACATTACTTTAGTTGTTGACCATCCTTTTGTGGGATAAAACTTTTTTACAACCACAAGACACCACAATAAGCCTAATCAAAATCCAAACTTTATATTTCAAGATTTACTTAGAAAATCTTTCAACAAAGACCTATCAACAAGGATTATCTCTAGTACTTAAGCTAACTAAAGTACCTATAATTCTTTAGTGCCACATCTTATTAAAATTGACGCTTTAAAAATTAATAGAAAAACTAGTAGAGGTGATTGTTAATCTTGAGACAAAACTATCAACTTAGCATTGAAAATAATCCCATTTGCATAGACTCTAGCGAGTGGTATCTCATGAAGAGAAGGAAAAATTTGAAGAAGAAGATGAAGAAAAAAAAGAAGAATTAAAAGTTAATAGCTATAAAAGCGAAGAAAGTTGTAACGATTATGTTTTAAATGGCCGACTTTATTTTTAATTTTGGGATTAAAGTTTTGATTTGGGGAGTTAAGGTTTGATTTTTAATTAAATTTAATATTATTATGATTAAGTAATATTATTTAAGTTTAAGTAATATTTATTAGTTTTAACTATAGATTAGAAAACATAATTATATATTTAAAGAATTTAAATTATTTAAATATTATTTTTAGAAATGAGTCTTATTATGCGACGTATGTAAGTAATAACATAGGACAAAAATATTCAATTTGTGTCATATATAACAAGTATCTGGCTGCGTACTATCAGATTTTCTCAGACTCCGCTTTATTGCGAGATTTCATATTGGGTATGATGATGATATAACAAATAAATATATAACTCATTCTAAATTTCTATCTAGTTAGAATTTATTTTAAATGTTGAAGTTCAGTCTAAAAATGTTGAATTTTACCTATATTTTGTTTTTAATTTAGATATCTATTTAAAAACTACATTTATTATCTTTTAAGACCTATATTTTGTTAGCAAGTATTTGGAAAGGATTGAAAATTTCTTAACGATTAGCTTTTGTGTTATGTATTTTCTTTTAAATCTTACTTTTTTTCTTTAAACATGTGTAAAATATGTAAAATTTATTTATGCTTTAAATACTGAAAGTAAAACTTTATGTTATGTACGTGAAATGTACTCGTTATAAAGTTTACATAGCTAATTTAATTGACTTTTAATAATAAATTTTATTAAATAATTAAATGAAAACTTAATAACTGATTCCTTTTAGAATTTGTAAATAGTTTAAAATTACATAAATATCATTTAAAATGAATAAGATTACAATACAAATTTATTCTTTTACAATCAAGAAAGACACGTGCAAACTAGAATATGGTTCGTGTTAGACTAACAAGCCCACTGACTTCCTAAGCTCACAATTGGCCACGTAGGACGAATGGTACATATTATGCGGAATTGGGCTAGCCCATATCCAGCCTACTCCAAGGGGTGAAGCATGCTCTCCACGGATCTCCAATGCTGACTCAGCCACTTGTACAACTAAGGCGTATTAAACGACAACACTAAAATGTGTTCAGTGTTGCTCGTCGCCGACACCAAAATTGAATTGAAGAAAGCAGTGCATAGTTTTACATAATTTAATAAAGTTTTAACACTCTTTAAATTTTCTTCCATTTGAACATTTTCATTAATTTAGGTAATTGATATCACTTTTGGGGCTAAAAACTTTTTAAATAGTGGCTCTGTTGTGATTTTTAACAATGGGAGTAAGCAAGGAGCCAAACATGAGGAACTCTGAAACGTTGCCGGGAGAGGCAAACCTCATCAGTCATCACTCCATCGTAGAGAAGTTTACAAAATTGTAGCAACAAGCTTGAGTTTTGAAAGAGTTGGCATAAGGAAGAAATCCCTAAAAGCACAAGCAATCAACCTGCAAATCAGCACCGAACTAACTCCATAGGCCAATGACTTGAAAGACAACAACGCACCTCTTGCACCTTCATGTATATTCCTACGGAAGACTAATTAATATGATCCTCACCAATAAAATTATTGAGATTCGATGTAAATATCACATGACCAGTGATCATTCTGTCAAAATATAGAAATACAACAACAATAACAATCCGGTAAGAATTTTGTTAATAAAAATAGTAAAATCAAACACAAAATATATAAAAGAAAGATATGAATTACTGCATTTTAGAAAATAAAGGATTGAGAGCAATAAGATTTTAGGGTTAATCACCACTAGCAACTTAGATAAAATCGTTGGTTAATAAAAAACTTGACAAAAATGTTTCTCTAAGAAAGAGCATGGAGAGAACTCTTCAAAGATCTTTGATTCAACAATAATAATGTTAAACTATCAATTATGTCCATTAGATAGTTTTATATAGGTATAAAACCCTAAAACTAGAGTTCTAAAAGGAAATAATAACTTGAAATAACAAAATCTTAACTAATTAAAGTATAAGTTCAATGCCCATCTTCCTTATTTTGTTTTGGAACTTTTAGTGCATGAAGTAAAATGAGTCCAATGTCAGTTTAATGCTCAATTTTGGCATCGATTTAACTATATTTCTCTAAATTGTAAAACCTAACGAAATATTGCCACTAGTCACGGGTATGACTCTACTATTGATTACATTTTGTAACCCCTTTTTCCTAGTCTTGCTCCCTTCTTTCAGTGTTTGACTTGAATCTTTTTCAAGTCATTTATGCTACCTTTTATGCCCCTCTTATGTTCAAGCTCATATATCTTGAGTTTATGTTTGATTCATATCATTTCCTCTTTTCTCAAAATGATTTGTCCTTGGATTAACATTTTCATCTACAAAATCATATAACATTTGACATTTGGCTTAAATATGAATATCTCATCTTTACTTTCCCCAAAAGGCTTAAATTAATCCCAAACATTTTCTTGAAAGTCTCCCCTTTTTAGTCCTCTCAATGCACTCACTATCATTAGCATCCTTCAAACTAGGCATATAACGATTCGCTTCCTTTTCACTCTCAGATGTATATTATCCATCCATCCTCAAGTAATTGGCATAACTCTCAACGTTATCATGTACCTCATAATAATCTATTTTAGTAGATACATAAGAGTTATGTTTTAATCTAGATATGGCAAATTTATATTTTTCCTAACTTATCTCTTATCTCACTAAATTGACTAATGAGATGCTCGTATCGACCTCATAATGAGTAAATGATGAACTCCAAGTCTACCCCTCTTTCCTCTCTACTTACTTCCTTGTCTTGGATAAGCGTTTGTTTTAGATTTGAGTTATAATAAACTTGTAAGAAAATGTTAGTAACAAAAGCACCCCATCATGTATTTATCTCAAAACTCACTCTACTCATAAGTTAAACTTTTGACTAAATGTCCTTAACTAGAATATCTAAATCAAGAAAGCAAGTTTAAATAATTTATATTTGTCAGATAACTCCTAAAGAAGTAAATTAAACATAAGGCAAAGCAAAATAAATATATATATAACTAGAAGCTAAGAAAATAAGAAAACTTAAGAATAGAAAATTGAGCTCTATAAAACCTAATTATATAAAATAAAAAAGAAGAACAAGAACTTGACACAAATGAATAAATAACAAGGAAAAACATGAAAACTAATAAAAAGTATTTTTTTAATTTGTAAATTTAAGGAAATAAGAAATGAAAACCTAAAAGCAATTTTTTTTTTTATAAATCTTGTCCATGAATGATGTGAACAAGAAAATTAAATTACTTA
Source organism: Erythroxylum pedicellare (assembly GCA_027563575.1). Lineage (NCBI taxonomy): Eukaryota > Viridiplantae > Streptophyta > Magnoliopsida > Malpighiales > Erythroxylaceae > Erythroxylum > Erythroxylum pedicellare. Next base: position 2,882 of record JAOQMP010077064.1, on the reverse strand, counting down.
AAAGACAACACACCGCTTGCACCTTCATCGTATATTTTTAAGGAAGACTAATTAATATGATCCTCACCAATAAAATTAGTGAGTTTCGACCAATAATCATTCTATCAAAGGTGGCGAAAAAAAGAAAGAAAATAGAGTAAGAATGGACACCTCCAAATGCTCATAAACAGAACCAGACCGTGATGGCCATCTGACCAACAAAATCCGTAAATGCTTTCAAGAGGAGGAGCCTCTACCCTTATGTTCTAAACCTAGCTATAATGCAGCGGTTATGGGTATTACAATGGCAGAGGAGTAAGCTGAGATTGCATGGCCTAAGGTTGATCCAGTTGACTATGAGGAAGGCTATATATCCTACCGATAAATGGTGAATATGGCAGTGGCCTGGAGTTATCTTCAGCTTTTAAGGCTAGGTTGGATAAACAATGGGAGGGGGCGGTGTAGCACCCCACTCCCACAAGACACATACCGACATCAAAAGTGATATCTGAGTCCGAGCCCCGCAAGGGTGGCATGCTAGAGCACTCAGTCAGTCAAATCTCATTACAAAGTCTTTTTCTTTTCTTTTTAAAACAATGCACACTTTTGCGTAAAATCAATAATCAATTCGGGCCCGTTTCTATCGTAAACTTTTTCAATTACATATATAATAATTGCACTCAAAATCAATTTCATTTACAACCCTTTCCATGTTGGAAAGTTATTACAAAATAGATTTGATCATTAAACATGATACAAAAAAATTCATAATACATTCTTTCATACAAAAATTAATGAAAATAATTATGCAGATGAGAACTGATCCCGACCTTTATCCCTTACTTGCATGCAGTAGGCATACTCCCGTTTGCCTAATGGGGTATTCTTCTGAGCCCTAAATTTTTTTTATAAAATTTGGTTGAATTTTGCGAACTTAATGAGATAACCATCATCGATGGTTCACTCAATGCTTGCAACACATCATTTTACATAACACATATTCATGTTTTTGCATAATTGATTTCGTATCACATTTTCACTTAAGCATAAGTAATTTTGCATTTCAATCAATCAAACATACTTAAACAAATGCATATGAAATGCTCATGAGACTCTTTTCCAATTGTTATGTTGTTGTGATCGAGTGCCTAAACTGTCTCGTATCCATTTTAGATACTGGGCTCATTAATAAACTGTCTCGTATTCATTTCGGATACTGGGCTTATTGATAAACAGTCCTGTATCTATTTTAGATACCAAACTCATTGATAACTGTCCCTTATATGATGGAGATACATGACTCATTTTACATAGTGAGCCTTAGGCTCTTAATCGCTTTCTGAGCTCGAGGCTCTTTGCACACTTTGAGCTTTAATCTCTTTTTCAGTAGTTACTATGGTCACAACTGCCATTATCTGATTGTGCATTCATGTATGGAATGCATATATCGTAATCAATCATATTATGAAGCACATAATTCGCTAGATTCACATTCAAGCAACACTTTAATATCCCATTCCAATATCATAGTCATCGGACCTTCATTGTCTGGAATTATAGATGCATAATCAACTTGAAATTCCAACCTCAATTTCACTAACATATTTTTATAATGAATAATAACTCTTGTCACATTAATCAACAACTAGTTCAATTCCAAGTTTATCTTCTTAGGACCATAATAAATTACTCGTATACTTTAACCTCATCATCACCACTAATGTTTCTATTTTTCTCAACCAATCCACGATAATGTATTCAGATCTATATCACATTCAGGGATATATTATCATAGTCCAATATTGATATCGTATTCTATAATATATCCACCAATACAATTGCATTACAACATTATTTATCGTGTCTAACCATATAATATTTTCCCTTTTCAAAATATCCATAAACTTCCATTCTCTCATAATCAGACAGATCATCATTCTTCCCACTACTTTCATCAATTTAAACACTTAACAAATGCTCATGTATATGACTTATATATATATAACTCAGACTAGGGATCAGTTGCTGCTTCCTGCTATGACATGACTAAATGCGTGTAACTTCACACATATGTTGAAAAATGCCCATGTAAGATACTAAACTGGGCTTTGATACCAAATTGTAGCACCCCACTCTTGCCAGACCCAAACCCTACAACGATAGGTGATGTCCGAGCTCGTGCCCCGCGAGGGTGGCGTGCTAGGACACTCAATCATTCATCAACTTACAAAATTTTGATTTGCTTCAAACAATGTACTCGTAAGCAGAAATCATTAATCAAAACTGGCCCACTTTATTTAAAAACATTTTCCATTCATAGATACAAATATTACAAACATTAATATTCAACAGCTATTTGCCCATTTCAGAAATAGACAAAATACTAACATTCAAAATATCTTTACAACCAATATAACACTTAAAATTAAACTTTCAATACAATATAAAGAAATACATATGCAGGCACATACTAATCCCGACTCGAAACTTTTACTCGAAGCCTTTCCAGAGACCTTTATAAAACCTGAAAAGTCACATTGCAATTTTGATGAGTTTTGCGAACTCAGTGGAGTGAACCATCATTGATGATTTCACCGGATCACATACAAATATCACATAAGTCACAGATATTCATTTAGATCATTCAATCTTATAATGCTGTATGCATGAGACTCATATTTGTTTTTATGGTTGTGACTAAGTGCCTATCACTTACTTATACAAATATTGGCCCATAGGGCGCAGTCAGAGCAGAATCACGGAGCATAGCTCTACGTGCAGAATCAAAAATCACAGAGCAAAGCTCTACGTGAAAGCGCTTCATACTGGCAACTCAAGTCACAACACCTTTATCTGAACATGCATTTTATGAAATGCATCAAATACATACATGTCATATATCA
>JAOQMP010077025.1:0-19207 GCA_027563575.1 Erythroxylum pedicellare | reverse complement strand
AGTTTTGAAATCTACCATTTCTCTAAATATAACATGCTTTCTTTTTCCGATCCAACACTTATTATATCAATCTATGAGATTTTTTTGATAAATATGTAATTAAATTCATTTAATTGGTAGACATATTTAGTACCTTTTCATGGGAGTGATTGACGATGAAGAAGTGATGTAGGTAAAATTTAAAAAGAAAAACCAAAAACAACATAGTGTTTTATATAAATGTGCTAAATACATTTCCAATTCTACTGACTCGTTAAAAAATAGGTTAAGAATAGTGATAGTAGCTAAGTGTGAGTTGTGATATAGTTAAGTAATCAATGACATTCATGACAAAATAATTGTCTTTGCATTAAAAGACTATAATGACACTCCAACCACGCTTGATAATATGATGTTGAAAATCAAATTGAACCTATGGTCTTCTTCTTAAATGTCAAAATAAATTTCATGAACGGATATTTAGGGATGGTCTACGTTTTTAATTGTTATATAAAAATGAGTGCATGTTTACAAGTGTCGTAGATGTATTAATAGGTGTTCATATTTTGGTTGATATATGTTTTTAATTCAAAGCACTTAAACATGAATGGAATAAGTTAGTGTGTTTAAACTTTTTAAATGATTAATGTTTATGGATAAGTTAATTTCATAAGATTTGATGCCACTATGCTATTATTATATTGATTCTTGATTGTTTGTTTATGTGTTTTGTGTTGTTTGTTTTATGGTTTTAGTTTACTAGGGACAAGAAAATATTTAAGTGTGGGGATGTTGATAAGTGTAAAACCTAGAATATTTTCTAAGTGTTAAAGTATTCTTTTAGTGTTTCCTTAAATGATAATCAAGTGTTTAAGACTTAAATTTATGTTCTTAGTAGTGTGTTGTGTGCTTTGTTTGGTTATTATTGTTTAAAGCAAGATTTTGAACTTAATTATATATTTCAAGGGTTGTTTGATGTGTTTTGTGATGAGTGAAAACAAGAAAAAGAAAAAGCTAAAGAAACTTGTCATGCACGATTGTGCATGAAGAAACGATGAATAAAAAGCTAGAAAACTTGATGCACGATTGTGCAATAAGGAAATAGCAGGGTTGAAGCCTCGAACACAATTATGTAACCCTAGTATGATCGTGCTAGAGAGTTTAGGCAATTTCATGTATGGTCATCAACAATCATGTAAGGTGTTTTCTACGATACAAATTTTTGGAAGACGTGCATATGGAAAAACCTCGGTAATGGTTCCAAAACCTTGTTGATAGTTTTAAATAGAAAAACTTTTATATGGCAATTATACAAATTATAAATTATAGTATAAAAGATATCGTTCCCATGAGGATAATAATTCTTATAAACTTTGTTTAAGTTAAATAATAAGATGATTGATTAAGAATTAAACTAAAAATAAGGACTTAATAAATAAACTATGAACTAGACCATAGTAAAATTAATTGATTAATTACTAATAAAAGCTAGTAATTACTTCTATCCTTATTTGTTTTCCCTTTACCTTCTTGATTTAATCATACTGGTCCTAGATATCCTATAGTTATTATTACACTATCTCGAGATCTAACCAAGTAATCCCAATTAAAATAAATTGAAATTGAATTGTGATCTCTTAATTTATCAAAACTCTTTCTAACTATGAGACTTATTTGAAGCAATCCTATGATAACTAATAAACAATTAAAATCTCTCTTTAATTGCCTTTTATTTATATGTTTATTGGTCTATTGAGGTACCATCTCTAGTTGTGCAACACAACACAAATGAATCAATCCAATCTCTCGATCCAAAATTGATTATAAAATAATAAATATCACAAGCATATTCATTAAATAAAAAATGTAACGTTCAACAAATAATTCAAAAGTAATTTCTAAAAAGCAATTTAGCAATCCATATCATCATCATCATCAACACCTAGTTGAAATCCTGCTAATTCATGAGATCAAGAGAGGTTCGATATTACACAGCCTTACCCCTACTTAATAAAGAGGCTATTTCTGATAATAATTATGATCTAACAACAATAAGGAGATAAGAAACAACAGAGAATAAAATCTAGAATTCTTCTCTTCTTTTCCTTAAGATGGAAAACATGTAGAGTTTTTCTTGAGTGTTTGCCTCTTTTGATCTTCTTTAATTATGATTATGCTTCCTTAAAGTGATATTTTAAGCTTCTTTATATCCTATTAAGTCTACTAGAGCTTTTTCTAGGGTTTTGCCACTTATATATCTTCCAAAAAAAAACCTAAAGCATTAAAAGTATGAAAAACTCGAATCCTAGAAAACACCTTGGATGATCATGTATAGCCATGCATGATCGTGCATGGAACTGCATAAACTCTCTGGAACAATCATGCTAGGATTGCACGATCATGCCAGATGCTTCCCGCATAGTGCTTCCTTACTACATGGGTCGTGCCAGACTTGTTTTTCTTCTATTTTTCCTTTCTCCACTCATCACCAAATATATAGAAAAAAATCATTGAAATATATAATTAAGATCAAACTCTTATCTTAAACAAATAAAGCACATAAAAAAACACCAATAAGAATATAAATGTAATTCTTAAACATATAATTATCATCTAAGAAAACACTAAAAACACATTCTACTGCCTAGAAAAGATACTAAGTTTTGCACCTATCATTAGACACTTTGTCTAAATAGTCACTTAGATTGTCGAAGAGACCTAAGATGTTTGACAAGATGTTGTCTTGATAGTTAGCAAGGGCTTAACCCTACTAAACTTCTATTTTATATTACTTTTTTCTCTTATGGGGTTTATAATTCTTTTTGCCTTTTTATTCCCTTTTATTTTTCTTTTGCAAGATTATTGTACTATTTGGGGTGGAAATTCTACAATTTCAAAATTCTTTAGACCTTTGTTCAACGAAGTACTAGTTGACCCAATATTCCTTTCTCACTTTATTTTTCTTTGATTGTTGCTTTCTTCTCCTGAATTCTTATAAGGTCACCATATTGACATTCTTGGGATTCACCTTAAGTTGATATGGCAACTTTCCTCTACTTTATGATTTTAAATAGTTGAGAGCATTCTCATCTGACTCACTTGGTTCTTTAAATTCTGAATACTAGATCCTGTATCTTAAAATTAAGAGCTTGTCTCCTACTGGAATTGCAAAGTGTTTATAACAAGAGATTTAACAATATCCTTTAACTACAAACTTGAGCTAGAGTAGCAATATTATGGTTTTGGATAAAATTGTTATGCATCCTACAACCTATTTAGGAAGTAGTTATGCTACTTATTCTTTTAATAGCTCAAGTTCAGGTGATCTCTCCAACTTGGGTAATAGGTCTAGGAATTTGTATTATACCGTTAGGAAAAATTTCCTCCTATAGCATTAATATACTTCATGTTTACCTCTTATAGAGGAGATGGACACCCATTTGTTAATAGTTCACAATTGCTCATTTGTCACTATCTTTCACTTATCTACCTTACAACAACCTATCTAACAAAAGATGTTACTTCATCTAAATGATGCTCTATAGATTATTACTTACCTCATTTATCCTACAAACATCGTCATGAATTCCAAATTATTGAGTGTTTGTTATCATACGCTCGATTAAGTTACTTGCCTCATTAGGAGTCTTTTCACTGACGGCTCTACCACTTGCTACATCTATCAAACTCTTATCCATTAGTAATAATCCTTCAAAGAAATATTGAATAAGGATTTGCTTCATGATATTATGATGGGTGTAGCTAATACACAAATTTTTAAAGCACTCTTAATGCTCACAAAGGTATTCTCCATGATGTTACTTTATCCCACAAAACTCTTTCCTTATGCTTATTGTCTTTGATGCTAGAAAATACTTCTCCAAAATAACCTTTTCATTTGAGTCCATGTGCTAATACTCCCTGCAGGTAAATCAAAAAGTCAATCTTTTGCCACATCTTTTAGTGAGAATGGAAAAGCTCTCGACACGATATTAAGATAAACTATATTAAGCTCCTTGAGATTCTTGTGAGCATCCTCACTGATATATACTTCATTGATTATACATTTACTCCATAACCCTTAGTGACTAATGCTATGAAATGCTTAAGATATTCATTTTAGTTCATATTTAGTTTTAGGTATAAGTCAGAAGTGAAAGAGCTAAAGTGAGTCGAAAGCGTAATCTTCAATTCGTCTTCTTGAGATTCACACTCTCTTAGCTTAATGGAATAATAAGAAGAGGGATTAGATCAAGAGGAGAAAAACTCAAATACATCTCTAGAAGAATTGGTTAATGTTATGATTGCTAATAATTTGCAATTGCAACAGGATGTACAACATTTCCAACAGCTCCAATAGGAAATGATGTAATTTTAACAGGATATAATAACTAAAATCCAGAACTTGGCAAGCCAGGCAGATCAGATGACAAAAACTCTAGACTATCTAGCATCACAAAGCAAAGAGAAGCAAACATCTTAACCTGAGGAGTACCCAAGGGACATTAGTGCAAACACCTTATAGAGTGAAGAGGAGCTTAAGAATCTTAAGAGAACTACTCAAGGAATTACTTGTGAAGAAGAAGTGGAGAAGGAGCTTGTAGGAGAAAAAGATACATGTTTTAGCTCCAAGGTTAGTAATGAGTTCATAATTATTGTTGAGATTAACTCTTCAACTTTACCTAGCAGGTTGGAGGAGTTGTACAAGGAAGAAAAGAGTGAAGAGACATTTGAGATATTCCAAAAGTGCAGGGACTCAGTCGAAATTGAGATTCTGAAGATAGTGAAGACACTAAATGTCAAAAGTCATCAACTAAGGCCCCGTCCTGAACAACCTGAAGTGGAGGAGGCTCAAATTGTGACACCCAAAGATCATAGTTTTGTCACGTGATAAGGAGAAAAAGGAGTCAAGCTATTGATAATAAACAAAGGTGCTTCTTGGGAGGCAACCCAAGGGAAGTTAATTTTTTTCCTTCGCATTTTTACATTTATTTCTTATATGCATATGTGTTTTTAAGTTTATTCATTGTGTATGTGTCTTTAAGTTTTCAATCAAAGAGAGATAGAATCAAATAAATAAACAAAAATTTTCTCAATTTTCTATTGCTTCTGGGACTATATAGTCATTGTTAAAGAGTTAATTGACTAAAAGAATCCATGGAAACTTTAGCATGTACTTCTACTCTTGTGATTGGTCAATATGCTTTATCTTTAGAAGAGTAGAGACTAGTGGTAGACACAAGCCAATGAGATTTTGAGCCTATATAGACTGACACATCTATATCAGTCTTATTATCTTTTGTTTGTGTATGAACTTCATGACATGTATATCTGACTTTACTTTGATTTTATATTCAATGCCACATTTTTATCTTATGCATTAACATGAAAATGATATAGGCATTTTTTTCATAAGCTACATTAGCCAAATAGCCTACCCTTTGATATGAATATTCCCTTTGTTAAGCCTCTTTGAGCTTTTTTAGCCTTTTTTTAATGCTAAACTCATTACATGCTTTAAACCTAATCAAATGTCCCACCCAAGCCTTAAAGCTAGTGGAACATTTGTTGATTTTTGATAATTGTGGATGCACAAAAGTATAAGTGTAGGGGTATGCATGTATGTGGATTGGTTACAATCATTGAAATGTCATTTTACATCTTGTCAACAAATTCTAAGGTTGATTTAGTTTCTCTCAATTTTTAAAAGAAAATAAAAAAAGAAAGAAAAAGAAAAAATATGTTTAAATAAAAGTATCAAGGAGGAAATGCGTTTGTTTTGTAAAGTTATTCATCATCAGTTTCTCCTCCTAAAGTTGTATGGAATGGGTGATTTGAGTATGATGCATATGAGGTAGATGTTGTTTTGAAGGATCACTAATTATGACTATAATGTATTGTTTATTATAGATTGTATGAGTCATTCCTTATGTTTTATGTGGTTTGTGGTGTAAGAGCTTGAATTTGAGCTGTGAAACATAGTTTTTGCATTCATCATAACTGATGGTACCCAGTGTTAATGAATGTTAGTTTTTGTGCTTGATTTTGCATTTAGTGTTACTTTTGCTTCATTAGTTTTGATGACTTTTGCACTAGACTATCCGAATACATCTCACCTTACCCTTACCCACATACAACCTTGAAAGGTTCTTTGATTAATGATTATACATGTTAATCTTAGTAGTGGAGAAATGAATGAAGTAAATCACTTGTTAATATCGAAATTCAATATGATATGTAAACTATACAAGAAGGGGGTTGAATTGTGTAATCTTTTTGAAAATATTAATCTTTTAAAACTTCTTGAATTTCTTTACGAAAATTCAAATGATTAATAAAACACTTTGCTAAAGTTGATAAGTAATGTAATCGTAAGTAATATTATCTACTTGTCTAACAACAAGAAAACTAAAAGTAAAGGTTAGAGAATAGACACTGTGATTTTATACTGGTTCACCCTAAACCTTGGGCTACGTCCAGTCCTTATAGTTAGTCTGAGATTTCACTATACTCTTCAACTTTACGAGTATTCTTTCTACACTTGCAAAGTCTCTTCAGGTCTCTTTCACAAAATATTCTTTATCAGTTGTATTAGCCTCGCCAGGCTCTAGCCTTCCTTTCTCTCTAAGAAAAGTATTTTTGAGCTTTAGGTTACAGTTATATTCGCTCACTTCTTTTGCAATTTGAATACAGAATGTTTGCTAATGTAAAAGCATTCGTTATTTTAGTCTTCAACTAGGACTAGTATTTATAGCCTAAGTCTCCAACTGTCTTCTTGAGAACTGCTTCTTGAATCTTCTAGAAACGATTATTAGTTGAGTCCTATCCTGTAACTAACTCCAACTAACTAACTGTCTAACGTTCTAGAATATCTTCCTTTTGTATCGTCTGGAATAATGCTTCTTCTGTCATTATGTTTCGTCTATTATTCCACTTCGTTTACTGTATCGCTTCATCTAGTGTTTCACTTTGTCTAGTGTCACGTTTTATCTGGTAGTGTTGCGCTTCGTCTAGTGTTGTGCTTCGTCTAGGGTCGCGCTTCATCTGGTGTCACGCTTCGTCTGGTGTTGCACTTCGTCTGAGTTGACTAAGTGTTACTTACATTTTTCTGCACACTTAACAAAGTTATCAAAATAGTTTATACATTTCTAAGATTATTATTATTTGATTGTCATCAAAATTAATAGAAGTGAAGTCTTCTTGATTTAACATTATCTTCTTCACGTATCCCACTAACACCCCCCTCCAATTGTACATGAACATCTGTTATGCCCAACTTGTCCAACACGTCATGTAAAGCATTCTTGATGATAGATTTTGTAAGGAGATCTGCTAGCTGATGCTATGATTGTACATAAGGAAACTAAATGATATTACTGTCTAATTTTTCTATAATAAAATGTCTGTCAACTTCCACATGCTTCGTACGATCATGATGAACTGGGTTTTATGCTATCACAATGCAAGTTTGTGGGTAATGTGACTTCGATCCCCAAGTCTCTGAAAATTTGTCTTATACACAATAACTAACACAGTGCATGAGCCATGCATCTAAATTCCACTTCAAGGCTTGATCTAGCCACCACTTTTTGTCTTTTACTTTTCTAAGTTACGAGATTACCACCCACTATTGTTAGATAGCTAGTAGTACATCTTCTAATGGTCACCTGTCCAATCTGAATCTGAATACCCTTCAATCTTAATGTTTCCATTCCTTGCAAAGAATAATCCTCGTCCAGGTGTGCCTTTCAAATAATTCAACACTTGTATAGCAACATGTAGATGATCCTCACTGGGAGCGTGCATAAACTAGCTTAAGATACTCACAGCATATGCTAAATCTGGTCGCATACGCATGAGGTAATTCAACCTTCCAATTAAGCGCTGATAACTCCCTTTGTCTATTAGAGTCTGATCTAGGTAGGTTCCCAGTCTGTGATTCAATTCCAGTCTGTGATTCAATTCAATTGGCATCCCTACTGGTTTACATTCAATCAAGCCCGTTTTTGCAAATAGCTCCAACGTATACTTTTTATGTGTGAGTGTAATTCCACAGTTTGTTCTAGTGACCTCTATTATAAGAAAGTAGTTGAGCTCCCCAAGATCCTTCATCTTGAACTTTGTTGTCAAGTGTTTCTTCAAGTCGTCAATCTCTTTTTGATCACTTCTGGTAATGATCATGTCATCCACATAGACGAGCATCATCGTAACTTCTCCTTCTACCTGTTTTATAAAGAGTTTATGATCAGCATTACTTTGGTTGTAACCAACTCCTTCATAATGATTATAAGCTTGCCTAACCAAGCTCGTGGTGATTGCTTCAGCTTATAGAGTAACTTTCAGAGCTTGCACACTTTGTCTTTGTGTATTCTTGAGCACTCAAATCCTTCTAGAATGTCCATGTATACTTCTTCCACTAATTCCCCATTTAAAAACGCATTCTTTATGTCTAATTGTTGAAGAGTCTAATCTTTGTCTGCAGCAGCTGAGAGTATGATTCGAACGATTTTCATCTTTGCAACAGGAGTCAAAGTCTCATCATAATCTACTCCATACTTCTGTGTATATCCCTTTCCGACAAGTCTATCTTTATAACGGTCTAAGATGTCATCCTCTTTGAGCTTTGGTGTGAATACCCATTTATAAACCACTATTCTTTTTCCTTTAGGTAGAACCACTAATTCACATGTATCATTTTTTTGCAAGGCCTTCAGTTCTTCGTTCATTGCTTCCTTCCATTTCAGGTCATTCAATGTTTCCTGTACATGCATTGGTATATGAACATTATAGAGCCCACCAATTGTTTTGACATCAAAGGTTGAAATGTAGTTGCATATAGGGTACTTGCTTCGCGCCTTCAGATCCGGTTCATATTGCCTCTTTGGCACACCCTTCGTTATTCTCTGTGAGGCTCTGACATTTTGGTCATTTTCAATGGATTATGGCTCCATCATGGTAGAAGTAATTTCATCTTCCTACTGTTGCTAAAGATCCCTAACTACACACAGTTCAACACGTGGTGATATATCACAAGAAGATTCAGATTCGATATTTACCTGCGGTGGTGGCTCTAAGTTTTGGGGACATTCAAGGAGGATCCTTCAGCTAGTAGTGTAGGCAATCTCGGACTTATTGGTTCTTCTGGGAAGTTTGGTGTACTACACGAATGAGTTTCACCCTTTCCAAGTATGGTTTGTAGTTCTGTAAGTTTTCCAAGTTCATATTCAACATCAACGTCCTCCATACTTCCCTTCTCATTTGCAACATCTCTCTCCCCCTGAAGGGAAGTATCATGAAAGGTGTAATATGGCTCAGATTTGAAGAAGGTGACATCGAAAGTAGTGTAGAGTTTACAAGCCTTTGGGTCACAGCACTTGTAAACTTTATGGAATTCTAAGTAGTCGACAAAAATGCACTTTATAGTGCATGGATCCAGTTTGCCACGTAGAGGTTAAGGGATGTGGACCTAAGTTATGCAACCAAAAATAAGGGGTTCTAGATTTGGTATGTGCAGATAGAGACTGTAACTTTTGTAGTGGAGTTTGGAAATCTAAGGGGCCAAAGGGAACTCAGTTGATCAGATAAGTAGCAGATTTCACAGCCTCTCCCTAATAGATTTGAGGCATATTCATACCAAAAAGTGAGGCATGAACCACTTCAAGGAGTTGTCGATTCTTATGTTTGGCTAATCCGTTTTGTTGAGGAGTGTAAGAGCATGAAGCTTGGTGCTTAATTCCATGATCATAAGCAAATTCAACCATCACAGAGTTTACATATTCTATTCTATTATATGTTTGTAATATTCCAATATTTCGTTTATACTACACTTGCACCATTTTATAAAATTCCAGAAAAGCTTGGAAAGCATCATTTTTTCTTAAGTAAAGAAATCCACACCATTATACTACATTCATCAATAAAAGTGATAAAATAATGGGCATTCGAAAAAGAGGGTATAGTCGCAGGCCCTAAACATCAGAATGAATGATCATAAAAGGTTCATTGCTTTTATTCATATAAGGTGCATAATAAACACGATGACTCTTTGCAAGTTTACAAGTTTCACAACGGAAATTGGAATTATTCACCTTAGAACATAAACTAAGCTTCAGTTCCTTGAGATACCCAATGGAAAGATAACCTAAACGACAATGCCACAGCCACATATCTGCTTCAGTTTTATCTTTAACCACATTATTTTCTCGTACTGATTCACTTGGTTTTAGATCCAGATAATAAAGATTGCCTTGTCTAATGCCATATCCAATGATCCTCTGAGTTAGAATATCCTGGAATACATAGAATGAAGGCCAAAACATTATTGTGCATGATAACGTAGTAGTGATTTGACTAACAGACATTAAATTATAATCTAGTGATGGAACAAGAACTATATCCATTATTATATTTTTAGAGATGCGACATGAGCCTTGTCCTTCGATACTTGCTTCTTCTCCATTTGCTATGGATACGTATGACTTTGAATGAGGTTGTACCCATGCTAATAGTTTGAAATCATTCGTCGTGTGATCTGAGAAACCTGAGTCAATAATCCATTTGTTATGTGAGATTGGAAAATTTTCCTTACCAGTCACAATCTGAAGAACTACATTGGCAATTGGGTTTATTGAGTCAAGCTCAGGTATAGTAGAGTTGGGTTTGTCATCAGCGTGAGTATTCATGGCTTTTGGATTGATTTTTCTCATGGGCTTCTTAGAGAAATCCCACCATTCAGGGTATCCAATGAGTTCGTAGCATTTTTGCTTCGAGTGGCCTGTCTCACCACAGTAAGAACATATCAAGGATTCATTATTCTGGCCCTTCAATTTTGAAGTTCCAAGGTTGAGCCCTTAGTGTGTTTGTTTTGCAAAAGGAACAATACTATCAACTGGTGCTCGATCACTATTCATTACTTGGCGTTGTTGAGATTCTCTCCGAACGTATGCATATGTGCTTTTCACATCAAGTTGAGCTTCTTTTCGAAGTATCTCGTTTCACACTTGATCAAATTCAGGGTCAAGTCCTGCAACAAAGATATGAACCTGTAACCTTGTCATTGCTGAATGTACCTGTACTACGCCTGGGACCAACTCTGCTTGTTCTCTGGAGTGGTGGTAGATCTCTTGGAAGATCGCAACCAATTCATTGTAATAAGCAGATAATGGTCTTCCATTCTGCTTCATTGTAAATGACTTCTTGTTGAGTTCGAAGATCACAGTTTCATCTCCAGGATCATAAAACGTACAAGCAAAAGCATCCCATATATCCTTTGCAATAGGCAATCGGACAAATCGATGCATAAGGGTCTGACTCATGGCTTCAATAAGCCAACTATGGACTTTCTGGTTATCATTGATCCAAATGGCCAATGCAAGGTCTCCTTCGTTTAGTTTCTCTGTAGCTCTAATCAAATATCCAATTTTGTTGCGTGTCGTGATTCGCATCTCCATAAGTTGGGACCATAGGAGGTAGCTGGTTTCGTGAAGGATGATGGTGATGGGAAAAGGAGCACTATCGTGGTTCATGAAGATGGGTTGAGGGTTACTATTGACTATTTCATTTGACATAGTGTGAGGTTTACTAAGTTCTGATGTAAGGTAGTTCAATACTGGATGGGCTTGGGTTATGGCTCTAATAACATGAACACTTTTTTAAAGAAAGAGATCTGTTTAATTCGTTCTTACGAGATCAATACATATTCATGAGTAGTACAACAAAGGGAATCTACTGCTATCATATCTTATCAGTTAGGTAGTATCTCTACTGCTATCGTATCTTATTAGTTAGTTAATATCTGATAATATACAATAATAGTTGGATAGCTCATATCTTCTCTTATATTCTCCACCTATCCCGCTAACAAAAGGACACCCCAGGATAGGCCCTTCTTCCACCACGAAATGCGAGGATTCTGTAGTCCTGGCCTTTGAAATAATCCGGGTCGTTCACAAATCTTTCTGGTATGAACTTTTCTGAGTTGTGCCACACTTTAGGATCCAACTGAATTGCGAATGCATTGACAAGCACTGTTGTCCTTCGAGGAGTAATGTAGCCTCCGAACTCAACTTCCGCTGATGTTTCGCTAGCAATTAGTAGAGGAAGAACTGGATACAATCTCTTTGATAACCCATTTCAAGTAGGTCATTTTATCAATATCCTCTGCTTCCACATTTAATTTGCTTCCTACAACTCTTCTTACGTCCTGCTGTGCTTTCCTCATTGCATTTTGATCTCTTGCTAGTTCTTCCATTGCCCACTCTAGTGTGGATGCAGTTGTATCAGTTCCTCCAGCAAACATGTCCTGTAAAATTTTGGATCATGGAACAATAAATGCGTTTAAAGGCCTAGGTCATAGAGAGTTAAATGTCTAATCATAGCTCGGAAAGATAAAATTGTTACCAGTAGAATTGCCTTGATATTGTCTCGCTTAATCTCAATACCGAGCTTGCCATTCTTTCGAAGTTCAAGGATAATATGGGCTACGTCTTTAAAATCCAATTGTTCATCATATTGCTCCTTACTATAAACTTGAATCACTTGTTCAAGATAAGCATCTATCTCTCTAAACGCTGTTCCAAGCTTTGCAGTTATACCTGGCAGGTTGTCCATAAATGCCATGGTAGGAAAGCTATTAGCAAAGCTAAAGGTTCCAAATTGTAACGTCATCCTCCTCAGTAACTGTCCAAACTCGCTATTATCTTTACCCCCTGTAGCCCTTCGACCCATTACACATAGAGAAATTATGCTATTGGTAACACCAAGCAACATCTCGCCGATGTTTACAGATTCTTTGTCCCGTATGGATTGATAGGATTATGGATGGTAAGAGCTGGACTTCTGCGATCTCCAATAAGACCTGAACTTCAGATCAGCTCCAAGCTCCTAGCTCCAACCTCTGAAGAAGAAAACAAAACCTAAAGTGGAAAGCAGATCCTTCCACTCTGTTTGAGTCTGAAACTTGAAAATGGATTAGACTCTCCAGCAGCAATTCCTGAACAAGCTGATTTGCTCCACAAGATGAATTTTAGAAAATCAGCACTAGTCCTTGCATAATAAATGTATTGTCTGTAAAAGGGCTCTCAATGTATCTCACTAAGTGTTTTATGAACTTTTGGTTTCTGTGTATATGAAGTTTGATATATAAGACTATGAGTTTTTCATTCCTTCAGAAATGGAAATCTTCACTTTCAGATTTGCTTCTTCCGATTCTTTGGAAAAATTTCCAACTCAACTCTCTCACACACTTTCATAATAGCTCAAAAATTAACAGTAAAGCAAAAATCACTCACAGAAGAAGATGAAGAGCAGAAGATGGATTTTTTCATATATTGCAACTGTTACATTCATCGTTAATGAGTTCTAGAGCTTTTCAAGTTAGCTCACACACACATATCTTGCCTAGTTACATCAATGGTTCAAAAATAAAGATGGAAAAACAACTAATGAGTAAGATTTTGACAAGTTTCTTACTCTCATTGGTTCAGCAGGTACAAAAGCATTTCTGTTGGTTAATGCATTAACAAAAAACTGACATTGTGATCTCTTAAAGACTTAAAGCTGCAAAAAGTAAAAAGACAAAAGATGCTTGGGAAATATGGGAACAAAAACTGATGCTCGACTTCATTTCTTCAATGCCAATTGTTGTTTTGACTTTAAATTCCTGTGCTTCATTTACTTGTAGTATTTCTCTTCAATTGCTTTAGGTTTTTTTGCTTCATAGGTTTACTTCAGATTTTGATAACTTTGCTTCAGGCTTTTGCTTCAGCTGATGTAAAACACCTCACACTTGCTGCACATCTCCAGATTCTTCATTTTTCAGCCCTTCATTGCTTATAGTTCCATTCTTCTCATTTATCTTGCACTGGTTTTCATTCCAACACTGATTCTCAATCATTTGAATTCTCCTCCTTGGATCCAAGCATTTCTGAATTGCTCCCAAAATCATCAACTCTAGCTTCCTCTTAAACACTGAAAACTTGCTCTTCATTCTGCTTCTCTTCTTCACTTTCACTGACCTTGTAAATTCCTCCACAAACTTCAACATAGCAGGCTGCATGAAACAACACAAACCAACAAGGATTGCACCCTTTGCGCACTCAGAAGTTCTATAACACAAAGTTTCTTAACTTGCCTCCAGTACTCACCATAGGAAGAGAAAGCAACGTCACCACAGCTATAGAAAAAGGTCTCTGAAGCTGTTCTTTTGGGCCGATTCACAAAGATTATATCGTGGGTTGTCATTACTTCTCTTGATGTCTTCTCAGAAGAAACCACGAGAGTTGGATTCTTGCCGATGTCTAGGAGCATTAGAGGGTCATATTTCAATGAGAGAGATTGGAAAGAGCGGTGAGATAGTTTGCTTACTTGTTGAAGATTTCCAAGTATTGGCAACTTCGGAGGGGAGGGTGGTAGATTGAGTTTCTCATCTTTGCCAAGCTTTTCCCAAAAGATAAAACATAAAACTAATAAAAGGTAGAAAAGCAAAGTGAAAAATCGTAGAGGGTAGTAATTTTGCAAACTTTCCAGTTTTACCGTGAACGTCTCTAACACAAATGAAAAGAAAAACAATAAAAAACAAAATAATAAAAAGCACTAGAAATTTGATAACCCAGTTCGGTACACTTTGTCTATGTCTACGAGATCCTCACTCAACTTAATACTTTCACAAAAGTACAATAGATGTACCCAAGGCTTTACTAAACCGATACCACTCAACCCTTGATGCTATCTTTCAATCTCACTTCCCGTAAAAGAATTTCATATCTAATAATACGACCGACTCGTGTTAACCTCAACAAAGGATTTTCTCAACAATATTTTATAATAAAGATACGAAATAGACAACTCAAGTGACCAATCAACTAAGAACAAAACAAAAATACACTTGGGATAAAAGAGAAGAACAACTTTCCGAGTGGTTCAGTTCAATTAAAGTAAATCTGGAATTCGTAGTAATAACAATGGATTGATTCACATAAACACCAACACGAAGCCATAACTACACCGATAACACATTCATCAACCAAGATATATGCAGCCCATAAGGAAATTAATTAATAATCATTGCTGCCCTTGAATTTTCTGCACTTGGCCACACCTTTTAAAAAATTCCAGCAACATTATCTATAAAGACAACAACCCTTAGCCACAAAATCAGCAATGCATGCACACCATTATCAGTTAAGTCACGGAAGCACAAATAGGAAGCAACCACAGCTCCTACATAAGCCATCGACCACACCTCTTCTTA
Source organism: Erythroxylum pedicellare (assembly GCA_027563575.1). Taxonomy (NCBI): domain Eukaryota; kingdom Viridiplantae; phylum Streptophyta; class Magnoliopsida; order Malpighiales; family Erythroxylaceae; genus Erythroxylum; species Erythroxylum pedicellare. The sequence goes on along the minus strand of JAOQMP010077025.1, from coordinate 3,978 downwards.
AGATACACATCTATTAAAGATAGGATTCTATAGCATCTAGAACATTATCCAAAATAGCTTTTTGAATCCAAGTCAAACAAGGATTATTGGTTAGCTATCATCATCCAATTAATATCTTATAGGTCCAATTAATAACGAATGCCAAAACTAATTACCTAGATATATAACATATATCCTATCAATCTCCCTCTTTTTGGCATTATTTGTCATAAATATGAAACTCCCCTTAAATAACATAATTGGACATATAAGTTTCAAATTCGCAATTCATATGACAAATACTCCCCATTAATCAAACATCAAGTTCCAAAGAACATCAAGTTTATCCAATTATCTAAAATTCTCCCCCTTGGGACAAAAAGATGCAAAAGAGCATGACGAATAGTCACGCATATACCTTGAAATCTTCTCCTGAATGAAACAGTCACCAAAAATTATTTAACATCTCCCCCCTTGGGACAAAATAGTATCAAAACGCTTAATCATAAGAATCAAAAATACGTGTAGCAGAAGAATCATAAGCACGTCAAGATGACAATTTATCACCATTCAAAACACTAAGAGATGTGCCCGAAACAGAGAGAGACCCTTACTGATGAGAGAGATGAAGAGTCTTCGGTGGAGCCAAATAGAAGTCTCAATGCAAACTACTAAAAAGATGGGACGACAATGGCAACATAAAAACTAAAGAACTAAAGAAGACAAATCTTTCTTTTAAGTTTCATTTTCTTTTTCTTAACAACACAAAAAAATACTTCAAAATTGTAAAGTACACAATCCCTATATCCCTCGAAGAAATTCAAACTTAGCCTTATTCCTCTTCATATTATCTTTGTCATCGGTTTCTTCTTCTGAAATAAATGATTTATCCTTTGTCTGAGCAATTTCTTCACAAGCAGTAACTAATTGTCAATATAGACAATTTCTTATTTTTCCTTCACAATGTCTTTATGCCTGTAATTGACCCTTTCTAATCCAAGTGTGATTCGGTACCATAGGCTACTGCTGGAAATTTAATAGAGAGTGTCTAGATTTTCGATTTTGACTCCTTTGAAACATCATTTGTAACATCTTGTAGCATCTTGTCCTTATGTGCCTGATAACTCTACAAAAATGACACGTGGGTACAAATCTTCGATTATTTCTCAATGTTTCTTCTTCTCGAATAGAATTGGAGATATCATTTCTCTCCTCATTCACTTTAGAGCACTCACCTTTATAGCCAATGCCTTGAAGATCCCCTTTAACCTTACCAATTTCCATTAACTTTTCTAGTTTTTTTTGTGCCTCTATTCAACATTCTCAATCCCTTTTCAGTACTTAGTAATTTTAGTCTAGTTTCACCAAGCCCAACTAAAGTTGGCATCAATTTCTACTCCAAATCTTGAATAGTATTCTTCATAGAGAAGTTTTCTTCCTTCAACCTTTCATTATTACTACATATTTTTACCCATTTTTTGTCCATTAAATCGTAAGCCTCGTAAATGTTCTCCTTTTTATCACTTGAAACACTTTCATCACTGTCATAATTTGAGATCGAGCCTTGAGCTAATTGATCTGCGTTTATCTCAAAATTTTCCAATATACTCCCTTTTTTGTCTTCAATTACTTCCTTCCAGTTGCTGTTAAACAAGTAACTGGACTTTAATTGTACAAGGTAACTAATGCAGTACTATTCATAGCATCTTCTTCACTTTTGGATTTGTTATCACTCCAAGTGCTCATATAGGATTTCCCTTTTCTCTTCTTCGAGATTTTATCACACTTCTCTTAAACATGTCCGAAGTCTTGACACTTGTGACATTGAATTCTTTTTACCTTTCTTTCTCCCTTTTGATTTTTAGCTTGTTGTTTGAAGTTGTTGTTCGATGAGCTTCTGTCGTTTTGCCTAAACTCAAGTCTGTCATTTTTCACTCTCTTCAGTCACTTACTGAACTCTTGTATTAATAGCTCCATATCCTCATTCTCGTCGGATTCATCTTCTACATCATTCATACCTTTTCCAATTTCAACTTATAGTACCAATCCTTTGCTTCTTTCTTGTTTACCCTTTAAAAGATTCATTTCAAAATTTGTAAGAATTCCAATTACCTTCTCCAATGACAAGTCTTTAATGTCATGATCCTCCTCGATTGCTACAAATTTTGAAATAAATCTTGTAGGTAGTGATCTCAACGTCTTCTTGACTAGTTTCAAATTGGAAAATTTGTTCCTGAGTTGATGTCCCTGATTCGCTATATCACGCAATCTTTCATGAAAGTCTCCAATAGTCTCATTTTTAACCATCTTCAGTTCTTCAAACCTCACAGCTAACATTTGAAGTTTTGACGCTATCACAGATTTGGACCCTTCATGAATAATCTGCAAAGTATCCCATGCTTCTTTAGCCGATTCACAGGCTGATATCATTGAGAAGCGTCTCTCATCAACAGCACTAAATATCGTATGCATTGCTTGTGAATTTTCAAGTACACTTTCTTCTTCAGCTCTTGTCCATTCAGATGGATCTTTTTGAACTGCCTCTCTTTTATCATCAGTGATCATCGGATGTATCCACCCATGAACTACCAAATGCCAAGCTTTCGTGCTCTGAGCTTAGATGAAGACTTTCATCTGTGATTTTCATGCAGGATATTTAGATCCCTCCAATAGTGGTGGTCTGGTGATTAATGCACCTTTTCTTGTAACCATGTTTTCAAAACTAGGATCTGCACTAATTAGTTTTGCAAACTTTCCAATTTTACCTTGGATGTCTTTAGATAAAAGCAATCAAAAATGAAATAATAAAAAGCATCAGAAATTTGGTAATGCAATTCGACACATGTTGTCTACGCTACAGAGCCCTCACCTAGCATAATACTTTCACAATAGCACAATAGATTTACCTAAGGCTTTGCTGAGTCGACACTACTAAACCCTTGACACTATCTCTCAGCTTCACTTCCCATGAAAGAATTTCACACCCAATAACACAGCTGACTCGTGTTAACCTCAATAGAGGATTTTTTTCAACAGTATTTGATAATAAAGATACGAAATAAACAACTCAAGTGATCAATCAACTAAGAATAAAACAATAATACCCTTGAGATAAAAGAGAAGAACAACTTTCCAAATAGTTCAACTCAATTGAAATAAATCTGGAAGTCGTTGCAACAACAATGGGCCAATTGTTAATGGACATTTTGAGTGGCTGTTTAGAACTTAATTCATAGCCATTTATATTCATTTTATGTTCATCTATCGCTTATTTATCATGCTTTAGCATTATTCGAGGTTCGTTGACGTAAAATGCATAAATGAATCAGATAGACTCGAATTGCGTTGTTTTTTGGTTTCTGGCAAATTTGACCTTTAATTGTTGTGGGATTTTTATCTCGAGATTAGTTTATCAAAAAATTCTAAAATTTCAAACTTAAATTCTTGACTCATTGATGGATTTTTTGGGACCAATTGCAGATTTTTCTGAGCTTGAATTTAGGAGAAATAAATTCAAGAAATTTGCATCATATTTTGGATCGCCAGAACAACCTTTCAACGATGTTTTGATCATAACTTTTGACTCAGAAGGCAAACTCCTGTGATTCAAGTCTCATATTGAAGCTGACTCAAAGAGAAATTTGCATCATATATTGATTAGGGTTGTGCATGTGTTGCTGTCGATTATGTTAGCAAATGGGTGGAAGCAGAGGCATTACCCACAAATGAGTCTAGACGTGTTGTTAAATTTTTGAAGAAGATTATTTTTACACGTTTTGGCACACCTAGGGCTATCATTAGTGATGGGGGGTCGCATTTTTGTAATAAAATTTTTGATTCATTATTAGCTAAGTATGGGGTGACCCATAAGGTTGCTACTCCGTACCACCCCTAAACTAGTAGACAAGTTGAAGTCTCAAATAGGGAATTAAAGAAAATACTAGAGAAAACTGTTAATGCTTCTAGGCAGGACTGGTCTTTAAAGCTAGATGATGCACT
>JAOQMP010077000.1:0-19211 GCA_027563575.1 Erythroxylum pedicellare | reverse complement strand
GAAACTAATTAATTCTAATTTTATAAACTGATTTTTAAAAATTAATTAGGAATCAATATAATTATTAATCTTAATTAAATTAAGAAAAATAATTATGTTAATTTTGGAATTGATTTGATTTAATAATTCAACATCTTGAAAAATTAAATCAACTTCTAAAACATTTCTAATAAAATTAACCCTTGAAAACAATTTTCAAACAATAAATTTATTAGGAATTTAAACTAACTTAATGTCAATTAAACTCATTTAATTGAAATTAAGTCTTTAAAAATTAGAAAACAACAAAACCATCTTGTTCTTCTTCACCTTGCCTACAACATCATCTTTTACTGTTCATAGATTAGACAATTAAAGAAAGTGGTCCAACACCACTATTCACGTCTCCTTCCATTTCTGCGTCCACTCCCATCTGCTCCATACCACGAATAGTCGCATCTCCCGTACGCACAGTCGACGCAAGCAAGGGATTCCAAAATACAAAAGAAAACACCCAGCCACCTCCAACTCCGTCAATGCACAACCAACTAACAAACGCTATGCGCAAAACCACCCAGAAATCGCATATAGTTTTTGTGGTTCTTAAACTAAAAACAAATAACCGCAGGCATACAACATACAGCAGCCACTGATTTCTTGTTACCGGTTTCCAGCAAGCCTCACCGCCGTCGACCCCATCTCATGGAATCGCACAAGTGCAAGCAACATAGCAGACGCAGATACAAACGCACGCAGAAATATCCCAAACAAAAGCAAAACAACCAAATCGCAGATCTGGGTTTTATTTAAATGCCCAGAAACTAAGAGCATATACAGCAATCAAAATGTTTCTGGGTTTCTAGGTTTTTAGGTTTTAATATTCCTCTTTCGTCTATCGTGTTTGATTCCTTAACGATGTTGGGATTTGGGAAACAACAGGGATGGCAGAAAGAGGAAAAAGAGTTGCTGTTAAGGGATGCACAATTGAAATTTCCAGAAACCATTTTCTAGAAGTAAGAAAAAGGGATGCAGTTCTAAACTCATGATAAGAAGCAGAACAAAGGGTTTAAAATATGAACCTTTCATATTCTAACTCAATTCCAAAATTATAACATTGATAACAATCAAATACCTTTAACCAAATTATAGAATTAAAACTCGCTCTGATACCAATGTTGGGAAATCAGGTTGAGATCTAATCTGAACTACAGTGGAATAATCATGAAACCTTTTCATAACTTTTAATTTCCTGAAAATCAAGATTTATTTAATTCTATAAAATGATTAACACGAATCAAAATAAAACAAAATTTTAATTTGTACCTTATTCCGAAGCTTGATCTTTATCTTCATGCATCCCTCGAATTGCTTCCGAAACTGATCCGTCTCAACCACCGTAGCTGCACAAGTGTCCAGCCTCTAACGGTATCTACAGAACAGGTTAAAAGAACTCTGTAACTTTTACAGAGAGGGTTAAACATGAAGTGCTAGCTCCATAGAGCTCAAGTCTATTTATAATAAGCTTTGGATGTTTTAGTACTTTAATTGAAATTAAATACTAATTTCAATTAAACTTTAATTAGAATTACAAATAATTCTAATTAAATACAAATTATGCTCGAATAAGATTCAATATCTTATATTGATCCTTATTTATTAAATATCTCATATTTAATCATAAAGTTTCTCAAACTTTATAAGCAAGTCCAACTTAATTAAATCAACTTTGCTTTCTCCAATCCATTCTATACGTGAGACCCATTAGGTTCCCAAATATGTTGGCAATGATTATAAATTATAATTAGAATTCATAATTAGAATTAGATAAATTAAAACTCCTTTTAATTTATCTTTAATTTTTCAAATATACAATTTATAATCATAGATCAAGATTGAAGTCTAGCAACATGTTATGACCACCTAAATATTTAAGAATGTCAAAATAGTTTTGACTAACCTTTTCATACATGATTTTTTTTTATAATTCAATCCTTTCATCATAAAATTCTACAATTAGATATAGAGCATGGAATTAATGTTTAATCTATTTTGAGTCTAATCATATTATTTCTTTGCCATTAGCTATTGATTCAATTAACGAGATTTATAAACTAGTTATAAAGCTTCATTTCATCTTGACTAAGAATTTCCTAAATCAATACTAATCGAGAATATTAAAACATTCTCCCTAATTACTTTAGGCTGATGAATCATATCTTGATCACACAACTATCTCTATATAATTCATGCTACATCCAATGACTACCGGTTGAAGAACCTATGATTAAATAGGTCATAAATAGTATCAAAATGTAGTAATCCCTATACAAGATAACTTTAGTGATTTCAAGTCAAAGGATCACTTATACAATCATCACAATGAGAATTCTATAGACATATAAGTAATGTTTCAAATAAATTTCTTATATCGGGTCTATTCAGTGAACTTGTTCTCTAACAAGAGATGCACACATTTGTTTAAATATCTCTATACTTTAGCTTATGAATGAACTACTTCCTTCATAAGGAAAACCAAAATGTATGTTAGTCTTTTAACATTCTATTAATGTCTAGTCTTAATAGAACAATGAATAGGAATATTTAGGAATAATACAATATGAATCTTATAATTATATTGTCATTATAATTTCATTTACAATGTACAATTATCCTATGGATTTCATCATATAATCTAAACATGTACAAGATAAAGAATGCCTTTAAATAATTTGTCATTAAAATACGACCAAAGTGATTAGTGGTAGGGCATAAACCAAAAATCTCTCCCTTGCACTAAGCGAATTGTTTAAGTATCTCATACCATATCACCACATGATGATTATTTTACTGTTAGAATAGTGGCTTAATAAGAGAATTCTACAAGATTCTCTATAGTGAGCACTTGCTCAAATCTTACAACTCTCATCTTAATTATCATCATAATTAAGAAAATTTGCCTAAACAGATTCTTGGATCTTTAATGAGACATTAGTTCCTTATGCTTGCCCAATAGCTCTAATGTTCTTCAGTACATTACTGTTTTAAACAATGCAAGGAAGTATATAAAGTTCACTAAAGAACTTATTTATTCGATTAATCATTTTTACTAAATGAATTATGTCTTAATTAGCAACCAACTGCTACATTAGAACCTTTCCAACCCTAAATGATATTGTTCTAAGTAAATAAACCTTAATTAAGATTTACTTCTAAAGTTATATCCTTATCATCTTGAACTTAAATATCAAGTTACACATAGAGTAATTAATATCTTTAATACTTCACAAGTATCTGATATCTCAAATACTAAACATCTTTAGTATATTATCTACATACTTATACTTAGAATAAGTTAACAACTTCCAATCTATCTCCATAGATCTAATTCCTAGAATTAAGTTGTTATCTTTTCATATCCACTAAGAGTTGTCTTAGACAATTATGTTTTCAACAATTGAAAGTTAGAATTGATGTTCTCCATGAACAATATGTCTCCACATACTCCCACTGAAGAGGACAACTATACTCCCAATAACCTTCTTGTAGACATAATAAATTCACATCTCCAGATCAAACTCTTTGAATTCATCATAAAAGTGAATCTTTCAATGTCTTATAGCCTTTCAACTATACTTTAAATGCATCATTAAATGCATTAGTTCTAATGAGATGTAATGTTATAAGAATTGAATCTTTCAAATTCCTTCTTACTCACACTACTTATCTTGAGAACCATTCTCCTATAAGTATACATTAAAACAAACAATTTGTTCAATATGTCTGTAAGATTATATCCAACCTTTTATATATCTCATAACCTTTTATTGTCTAATTTAGTTCTAAACTTAATGGATAATTTAAGCTTTAACTAAGTATTACATCCTTAAATCATTAACTTTGACTCTTTCAAAGACTTAGTGTTTTATATCTAATATGAACTCTTACTAATTGATTCAATTGGAACCATTGAAGGTAAGTCATTGTACTAGGCATAACTATAGAAGAAATAATATTGCATTACATAATATCTCATATTGTACATTACTCTTTACATAATAAATCCATACTATGATAAATTTATTTATGAAGGTATTCACTAAAGAATCTCATTCCCTATAGATAACAAAAAATTTAAAACTCATCATAACAATCTCATCGAAGTGCTTCAGCATTCTCAATGCTTAATTTCTACTTAGGTTTAAATAGTTTGAACTGCTCAAAACTTTAAATCATTATTTCATTTAATATATATGACATAAAGTCATTAGTAATATAATGAAATATTATTATTATCCTTTTATGAATTATTATTCCATCCAATACATCACATGTATAAATTTAACAATTCAATACCATCATCACCCTTTCACTAAAAGTTGATTTGGTTATCCTTCAATTAGACAAGTTTCACAAGTTTCATACTATTCATAATCATAATAATATACATATCCTTGTATGTAACTTTATAATTCTCATTATGTTAATTTAACCAACATGGCATAAAAGGATAGTCTCGGTTATCCAACTTTTTAATTCTAGCCACTGATGTTAAGTATAAGTCTCCTTTAATCTAACCTTTTTATACTAAAAACTTAGTGTTCAGTGAGTTGGCAATGTATTATGGGTATGACATAGGTTTTCACACCCGTTCATAACCACTCATAGTGGTGAGTACCCATGACACACCTTTTCATGAGGGTGACTAATGTGTCACCTTGGTGACACACCTTTGTATGAGGGTGACTAATGTGTCGCCCCTATCACACAAGTGGTGAATAATTTCTAGCACTCTTTTTTCACATATAATCTTCATCTTCATGCATTTTCTTATCTCCTCTTGTCTAATTCTTCTTCTTTTTGTTCTATGAAGATAAGTGAGTGTGAATCTTCATAAAATGGCTCAAATATATTGCTTTTGATTCACTTTAGCTCCTTTGCTTCGGATGATTATCTTATGCATTTTCATATCATTAATTACTAAGTGTTATGGATTAAATATATAATCAATTAAGCACATATCAAGCAGATTTCAAATTATTAATTTGACTCACATTCTTTACTTGGAATTCTTCTTAGAAAATCAGCTTATCATTTTCACACCTTTCTAGTTCCTTGAAATTTTTTGTAATTTGTCACATTCAGAATTTAACTTTCACGGTTGTAGCTACTAGCACTTCCCTTTATGAAAATCTACTTATCAAGTTTCTTTATTATTGGAACCTTAATCATCCTATTAATAGGCACGATGCTAGTTATTTTTACTAACATTTCTGGTTCTAACCTCATACTTTCTTCATCCTTGTTTTTCAAACACTCTCTATGAGATAAATTTCAAATCTGAACTGGCTTCACTTTATCTTTGTAAAATCTTGCCTTTATAGTGTCTACCTTAGAACAAAAAGGTTGAGAATATATCTAGATATTTTATACCTTTTTACCTTACCACAAGAGCAAAAGCTAATAAAGAGACCAAGTAATATAGAAATTAGAGTGGATCAATTCTCTCCTAAAAAAATTTGATAACTTGTATATGTGTAAATAATGAGTAAAGTGATCAACGAAGACTTTCCCTTAACATTATTTTTATAGGGAGAATTTCCCATACTTTGGTAGTCTTAACAATAAATGTGAGAATAGATACCTCAGTTGGGATCAATATTCTACATCATCTTTGCTTAAAACTTCCATAATTTTGGTCAGATAATATTCACTACTGACCCATTATTAAATAAAACTCTTGAATTTGTTCTGCCATTAATGTAGACTTTAATGTGCAAAGGTCTTACATTTTAAGTTAAAATATCTTATCTTTCTAGAACTATTATTTTTGGAATTCCTAGTCTCATAGCCAACATAAATATTTCACACCCTTTTCTCTTAGATAAGGTTTTCACTTTCTTTTTAGGAGCTTTTCCAAACGAGGCTAAGAGTGTTACAAAAGAAAAGATGTATGGCTATTGAATAGGAATTTCCCTTACTATAAAGAATTAAATGGAATCTTCACCTTGACTTTCAAACTGGGATGACTTCTTATGAAACCTAGGACTTAGTTTTTCTTTTATCTCTCTATGCCCTTCTTGGATCACTTTTATACGTTCTTTCTTGTTATGTATGTTTAATCTCTTCAGAAGGAGCAGGTCTTATAAACAGTGACTTCCCTAGGGTGAGTTTCTTCAAAGGTAATGTCTTGCTTCTTCCAAACCTGGTGGTAACTTTGTTTTTAAAGTCTCTTTTTTAAAGTTCTAGCTAATTGTATTGGATTTTTTGGATGCCTTATTCATATCCAATAATGAGATGGTGGCACATGAGGATGTACTATAATCGAGGATGTATGTGTTGAAGGATTGGAATTCGAGGATCAGATCATTTCTTGAAGATTTAAAAGAGCTTTATTTTATGAATTCATCCTACAATCTCTACTTTTTTTTTTGGATTATGGGAACAAAAATACTGGTACCTAAATTTGTATCCAATTGATCTTCCATAATCTTCAACTTCTTTTTCAAATCTAGTAAAAGATATAGATCAAACTTAGATGCATTAATAGTTACAAGTGATAAGAATGGATCTTAGTCTATCAATATGGTTTCGTTAGCTTTAGCAAACATTAAAACACCCTTCTAAGAGGAGACTATGGGTTAGAGAAAAACCTTTCTACTAAAATCTTCTCCATGGCATTCAGATTAATTTAGCTACTTTCCTCCCCCACCTTACCATTTTCTTCTTCTATTTTGCTACTGTCCACCATCTCCTTTGGTTCCCAGTAACCCTACACTCCATCCTCCATCCTCCCCTCTGTACCCAGACCTCAGTATAGGGGCATTATGGTCTTTAGTACTGTTCCCACCCATTTTTCACTTCTAGCAAAAAAAACTACTTTCTCTACACCAAGCTTTGAAACATGGCTACCTTCCAAAATTAGCTCTCCTTTCTTGCTTATTTTCTACAATGACTGAAAACTCACCTCCCAAACTTTCCTCCTCTACTCCTTCACTGATTCTACCGACCTATAACAATACAAATCTTAACCTTCATGCAAACCCCCATTCCCCATCCAAATCCTCTTCAACCCACTCTTACTCCCCTCCTCTCTCAAGAACACACCTATTTCAACTTCAGAGCCTCCTCTTCGGAAAATAGATCTAACAGAAAGAATCTCTACTATAAAAGCTAGGAAGACATAGAAACAAGTTGTGGGAGATAATTTTGATGCCCTCTTGGTATTCAGCCCTCTAGTGGAAATTGAAGGGAAACTAATGATGGCTCCTAGCCTAGAAATATTACAAGAAGGCTCTAGAACATGGGAGGCTACTTTAGTGGGCTTTTTATGGATAAAAGACCTACATTTTCAATGATACAAGCTTGGTCTCAGAGACATTGGAAAGGACGAGGAATAATGAAGGTAATGCTCACTGAGGAAAATAACATTATCTCCACTTTCTCCTCGAAATCATAAGCACAAAAAAATATTGAAGAAGGCTCATGGCACATTACACAACTTCCACTATTTCTCCAAAGTTGGTAGCCGGGAATGGAACTAGAAAAAATCAAAAGGAAAAGCATCCCCTTATGGGTAAACAGTCACAACATTCCTTTGAAGTAAATCACTTGTTAATATAGAAATCACGTATAATATGTAGAATACACAAGAAGGAGGTTGAATTGTGTTAAATCGTCTAAGATATTAATGTTTAGAATCTTCTTGATTTTCTTTACAAATTCAGACGATTACAAAACAATTCACATAATTTGATGAGTAATGCAACAGAAAAAATTATTATCTATTCTTATAATAACAAGAAAATTAAAGATAAGGGTTAGAGAATATGACGCCACGATTTATACTGGTTCACCCTTAGCCTTGGGCTACATCCAATCCTCAGAGTTTGTCTAAGATTTCACTATATCCTTCAATGTTACAAGTATTATTTCTGCACTTGCAGAGCCTCTTCAGGTCTCTCTCACAAAGTATTCTTTATCTACTTCCTTAACCTCTCCAGGCTCTAGCCTTTCTTTCTTTGTGAAAGATACTGTTTGAGCTTTACGTTACAGATGTATTCACTCTCTTTCTTTTACACTAGAGTACAAAGTTTCTCTAGGTATGTTTCATACAATCAGATTTTCTCTCTTGTATCATATTTAGTTTATGACTATAACTAATATTTATAACCCAAATCTTCAACTGTCTTCTTGAGAAATCTACTTGTTAAATCTTCTAAAAATCGTTATTAGTTGAGTCCTATAACTAACTCCAACTAACTGACTGATTGACGTTCTAGAATATTTTTCATTTGCTTCATCTGGTGTTATGCTTCATCTAGAGTTATACTTCGTTTGGTGTTATGCTTCATCTGGTGTTATACTTCATCTAGTGTCATAGACTAAGCACTTCGCACTTCATTTGATCTATCTAAGACGCTTTGTCTTATTCAGCTTTTACTTAAGTATCGTCTTGAGTCTTAAGTATCACTTACATTTATCTGCGTACTTAACAAACTCATCAAAACATTTCACACACTTCTATGATTATTATTATTTGATTTTCATCAAAATTAATAGAAGAAGTGAAGTCTTCTTGACTTAACATCCTTTAGAATAGTGGACTACTAAAGGTTTGAGTATGTTAGCTAGCTATTTGGGGAAACCTTTATGTATGGATGAAAATACAACTTTGAGGAAAAGGGTTGGATTTGCTAGATTGTGCATGAGCATGGATATTTCCAAAGAAATGAAGGATTGCATTCCTATATTAAGGTTGGCAAATGAGCTTTCTCTTAGAGAGGATAGAGTAATGGTGACTTACCAATGGAAACCATCACTTAAAGCTCAAGGAAAAGAATGGAAACCTACTGGGAAAATCTTCAGTAAAGAAGACTATTAGGAGATGATGGGCATAGAAAAGATTGAATCAAAAGGTAAGAAAGTGGATGAAAAAGATGAACAGGATGTTAAAAATTCTGAATCAAGTTAGTTGGAAAAAGACTCTCTTAATATTAGGGAAAATATTTATGAAAGAAGTTGTTTGAATTCAGGTAGAAAAGGGGGATCATATCTGATTTCTATGGCTGACCAAACTAATGTTCAAATGGACAAAGAGGTGAAAGGGCAAGAATCTAGTAATACTCATTAAGAAGGAGGAGATGCAAATACCCAACAGAATGAACATAATCTTCAATAGGTTGAATTATCAAATAATTGAATACAAGAGGAGCATTTTAAACAAATGAACTTTAGGAAAAGCAACAAGAGCAATAAGAAAAGCTTCAAGGGTAAGAGCAATCTTGTATGAATATGATAATATGAAATGTACGGGGAATAAATAACCCTTCCAAGCTTAATGTTACAAGGGATTTTGTCCTGAAGGAGAAGCCTCAGGTGTTTTGTCTTTTAGAAACTAAACTTAGGGAAATAAATCTGAACAAGCTATGATGTTTGGGTAGGAAATGGAAGTTAATTTCAAATCACCAAAACCATGCTTATAGTAGGATTATCTTAGCTTATGGTGAGGATTTAATGGAGGTGACAGTTCCGAAAACAAATCAGCAATATATTCATACTAAGATCTTTTTCAAGATGGAAAACTCTAGTGTGTTAGCTACCTTTTTATATGGTCTTAATCTTAGACTTCAAAAGACTGAACTTTGGAATGCTATCAGATGATTAAAGGCCTCAACAAATGTTACATGGTTAATGTGTGGTGATTTTAACACCACATTATTCAGATCTGAAGCTGAAGGTAATTGCAATTTACATAATTACTCTTTAGACATGTATGATTGTATGCAGGAGGTAAAAATTACAGATCTGAAATCTGAAGGCCATACATTCACGTGATCAAACAAACAAAGTTTTACTGGGCATATCAGGAAAATGTTAGATAGGGCTTTAGTTAATGTGGACTGGCTGAATTCATTTTCAGGAAGTATAGCAAAATATCTAGATCCTGGTATTTCAGACCATACTCCTATAAAGATTGACAATCTGTTCAATACTGTTAAAATCATTCATTCTTTTAGATTTAACAATTTCTCAAAAACTATGGAGGGCTTTCATGAGGCTATAATGAAAGGAATGGAGTATGAGTATTCTAGGACAAAACGGTATATTTTCCTTCAAAAGCTTAAGTCTATCGAGCTAGAACTGAAATCTCTCAATTCAAAAAGAGGATAAAATCTCTTGAAGGAAATTTGAAAAGGCTAGAGATAACTTGTCAGCTATCCAAGTTTCATTGGCAAAAAATCCTACAGATTAGTCACTAGCTTTGGCTGAAAGGGAAGCACTAAAGAAATACTTGCAACAGGTGGATAACCAAAGTTCACTTTTGAAGCAATGATCAAGAGTTAACTGGCTAAAGTATGGAGACAGATGTACTAAATTCTTCTTCAACTCCGTGTAAGCTAAGAAGAATGTTAGTAGAATCACCTCTATTACAACGGAAGAGGGAAAGGTTGTGGCTGGACAAGAACGATTAGCTAAGGAAGCATTCTTTTTTTTACAAGAATCTTCTAGGCACATAAGATTCTTCTCCTGACATAAGAGATGATCTTAGGAATTTTATCATAACAAAAATTCCTGAACATATGGATTCCTTATTAATTAGGCCTGTAACAGATCAAGAAATAGAGAAGGTGGTGAATGACACAAATGGATCTAAAGCTCCAGGCCTTGATGGCCTAAATGGTTTCTTCTATAAAGAAACTTAGGGTATAGTTAGGGGGTTAGTAAAAAAGGCAATACATGAGTTCTTCCAAAAAGGGGTACTGCTAAAGGAGATAAACAAGACCTATTTCTGTCTAATTCCCAAAAACTCAAATCCTTCCTATTGGAAAGAATCCATACCTATTTCTTGCACAAACTTTCTTTACAAGATCATTGCAAAGATCTTGGCAAACAGGTTGAAGGAGGCTCTCCAGTATCTCATCAGTGATAACCAAGGAACATTTATAAAGAATAGGGATATTAGGGACAATATTCTTATAGTATAGGAATTATTGAAAGGGGTATAACCGTAAAAACAACCCTAAAAAATTGTAGTAGTTAAGTGGACCTACAGAGAGCTTTTGATAGTGTGAATTGGAGTTTTTTTTAACTACAAACTATGAAGGTCATGGCTTTTCCTCACAGGTTCTTGAGATGGATATGGGAATGCATTACCACTACATCCTTCGGAATTCTAATAAATGGGAGTCCAATAGTGATGTTTAAAAGCAAAAAAGGACTTAAGAAAGGGGATCTACTATCACCTTACCTATTCCTAATATGCATGGAGGTCCTTACCCAAATGCTTAAGTATAATTTGACTAACAAGTCAGGCTTCAAATTCCACTCCAAATGTAAGAAAATTTCACTAACTAGCTTATGTTTTGCAAATGATCTCATACTTTTATGCAAGGCAAATGTCCACTCAGTTTCTCTTTTGATAAGCACTTTTAATTCTTTCAAAGAGCTATCGGGGTTGAATATTAATATTCAAAAGAGCTAGTTTATGATTTTAAAAAGTGCTATTCATCTATCAAATTCTTTGGCAGTAGCTACTGGAATGGAATTAAAGGAACCTCCTCTCCTCTATTTGGGTATTCCAATGTCATCTAGAAGACTAAGGTATTGTGAATGCAGTCATTTAACTGAAAAAATTTAGAAAATACTCGGTTTATAGACAAATAGAGCCCTATCCTATAGAGGGAAGCTTCAGCTCTTAAAGTCGGTTATCTCTTTAATGTAGAATTATTGGTGTTCCTATCTATTTCTTTCCAAGGGGCTTAAAAAAACAATTGAAAAAAATGATGAAATAGTTCTTATGGGGAACAGGAATGGAGAAAAAAGGAAAGCAAAAGTCAGCTAGAAGAATATTTGCCAACCAAAAGAAGAAGGGGGATTAGGACTGGATTTAATAACCAAAAAGAACAGATTACTCATGTCAAAGAGAATCTGGAGAATCCTTTGTGAAAAACAGTCGATGTGGATCAAATGGATTCACATCTGCTTATTGAAAAATGGGAGCTTTTAAGCATTAAGACCCAAAGATAGTTATACTTATTTCTTTAACCAAATTCTAAAAATGATTTGTCAAATAGGGTTTGGAGAAAGATTTTCCCTATGGTATGATAATTGGACTGGCAAGGTGCATTATTTCAAAACCAGATGGCAAGAACCCTACTGGCAAGGTTTCCTATGAATACTAAGCTCAAAGGAATCATTAAAAATGGAGAATGGTTTCAATAACTGAAATTAAACTTCTGTCCATTCCACTGTTCAGAAGTCTTAGAGAAAAGGATACTTATTTATGGAAAGGGATTATAGTTTCAGAAATCACTCTTAAGGAAGCTAAGAAATTGAGTGAGGGGATAGTTAACAGAGTGGAATGGTGTTCTATATTCTGGAACAAAGTTCTTAAACCTAATACTAGTTTTTTTTCTTTGGTTTGCAATGTTGAACAGGATCAATATAATGGATAGGCAACAATTCCTAGCCACCTCAAAGATGTGCACTCTATGTAATCTAAAGGATGAGACTAGAGACCATTTTTTCTCTTAAGTGTAATTACTTTAAAGAAATATGGACTAAAGTCTCAAGACTTAGTATGAGGGATCCTATATCGAATAAACTATATGACATACTACTAGAGTTACCCCACCTACCAGTATCAAAATATGACAGAGAAGTGATCCTAATTTCAGTGGCCACTTGCTCTCAAGAAATTTGGAAAGAGAGGAACTACAGGAGGTTTGAGTAAAAGACCACTTCCCTACCCTCTATTACTGAGCTCATAGTAGCTAGCACAAAAGAACAACTGATTTCAAACTAGTTGAACTCCCACTATAGCAGAGAAATAGCTCTCTAAAGGATAATCTGGCCCTTGATCCTAAATAGTACAGTAATGCATAACCAAAGTTCTTTCTACCTACGGTTTAAGTATGCTAGATCTCATTCATCAAGGAAAACAAAAGACAAAGCATGGATCTACAAACTAAACAAGGAAGAGGAGCAAGGGACTCACCTAATAAGAGCAAGGAAGATCTTCATCTCAGCTTTGACTTAGCTACCCCTCTATTATATTGATGAGCTATAATGTGATCAAAAGAGCATAAAGGAGTTACCAATATGGGAGAGAATCGTGCAGAGAGCATCACTCACGCATTTGGTTGGCCATATCTAAAAAATTAGGGCAAAAGATTAGTTGCCTTAAAATGATAAAAATTGAAGAGATTCAAAGGAAGAGATTTACTTGGGTTATTGTAGCACCCCACTCCCGTAAGACACGTACGCAATATCCTGCATGATATCCGAGTCCATGCCCAGCAAGGGTGGCGTGCTAGAACACTCAATCAGTCAAAACTTAGTACAATTTTTTTTTCAACTACAAACATACTATACGAAAATTGATAACCAAATTGGGCCCATTTTATTTGTAAACTTTTTCAATCATAACAATACAATCAACAAAATTTCAATAGCCATTTGGGGGCCCATTACAAATACAAACACTTTAGTTATAATGTCTTTAACTTACAACATAAATACATTTGTATACACATTGTGTAAAAGTTTTTGAATACATTATTCGATACAAAAATTTCAGAATATAAATATACAATTCAATACGAAAATAGAGAAGTACAATACAGACACGAATTGATCTCGACCTCTAACCCTTACTTATATGCTATAAGTATACTCCCGTTTGCCTAACAAGGTATTCTTCTGATCCTGAAAAATATTTGCAAATTTTGGGTGAGTTTTGCGAACTCAATGAGCGACCATTATCGATGGCTCACCCAGTCATATAACACATAATTCACATTTTACATCATTTCATATTTCACACTCAATACACTTTAATCATTCTTATTATGCATATGCAGTGCACATGAGACCCACTTTTCATTTATTACTTTGTTGTGACCGAGTGCCTAAATTGTCCCTTATCTATTAGATACCGGGCTCATTACTAACTGTCCCTTTTTCGATAGGGATACAGGGCTTATTTTATATAATGAGCCTTAGGCTCTTAATCACTTTCTGAGCTCGAGGCTCTTTTAAGACTTTGAGCTTTAAGCTCTGGTCGGTGGCTACTCTGGTCATAACTCCCATTATCTGATCATGCATTCATATATGGAATGCATCTCACACTTTCAATCAAATGCATCTCACACTTTCAATCAATCATATTATGAAACATTTAGTTCGTCACATTCATATGCAAGTAGCACTTCAATATCTCATCCACATTTCACAATCATCAGACCTTTTGTTCGGAATTCAACACAATTAATCACATTCATATGAGCATTCAGTAGTCAATCAATAGAAAAATTCAAACAAAACAAATAATGAAATGAGACCATCTAGGTCTACTCACAGTACGCTCTAGATTAGCATTTATTTCCAAATTTTAGAAATGCTTGAATACGGAGATTTAACTTGCACAACCCATTTATGCAAGACACACGTTGCACACATAATAATAATGGCACACTTATAAGCATTTATTTATGCACAATTGTATAAATGGACTAGGTACAATGCATGCTCAATGACAATCCCAGGTACTTTACCAATTTCATATCTTAAGCCCATTTTCATTTCATAATTTAATCACTCATCATTTCTTTGAATCACAACCTCAATCCTTTGGTACTTTGATATCAATAACTCATTTACTAATTTACCAATATAATCCCACATGTGACTAGTGAAAAGGAAGAACAAAGTATATATATGTATCACTATCAACTTTCTGTTTTAAAACTCAATATTTCCTCTTCATTCCTATTTCATTTCGGCTCAACTTATCACAACCAACTCAAAATCTATCATTTTTTCCATAATCATCAAAACTAGGAACACTCACGCATATTCATCACATTTTCTGCATTTCTTCACTTTCATGCTTTTGCATTTTCAACTTTTGTATTTTCTTCATTTCTTCCTCTAACTATCATTTTAAAACATTCATTCTCATCTCAGAACATCATCTTACAACTATTCTTCCACTTTAAATTCATTCCTTTTAATCAACTCTAAAAACATTCCAAAACTTATGTGTATATATATATATATATATACATATACATATAGTGAAGACGTCAACATAAACAGAGCATTTACATATCCATTTCTCGGAAATTTTCTGCATTAATCTCATACGCATTTTAGTTTATGTTTCAACTTCAAAAATCATTTCTATAAACTCTTATAAAATTTTGATCATTAAATATGAAAAATCTACATGTACGACACACTAAAATCTCTTCACTTATTTTCTAGCAAATATGAATATCACTGTTCTTCGCCATTTTACAGTGAGCTCACGATGCATACTTCAGTTCATACAAAAATACATAATCATAACAAGCTTACTTGTTTAGAACTCTAACATCTGCAAAAAATCTCGTAACCTTAATCCCTCATGCAACCACATAGGTCATCTTGAAAGTTGACAGAAAGTTCGGTCTTTCTTGGGAGAGAAGAAAGAAATAGCAAAGTATGAGCAGTGGTAGATAGGAGAAACCAAGATTTTTCTCTATTGGGGATTTGATGAGAAACTCTATGTTTAAGAAAAACTAGAGAAAGAAACTTTGAGAGAGAAATGAAGACAAGTACAGTAACTTGTCTTTCAAGGTTATTAAAACTTAACTTTAAAGCTTGGACACCTGTCCATTTCTTAGCCTCTTATCTACTTCCCCATATTAAAACTCACTTATGTATAATTTATACTTAAGTTTATGACTTAATAAAACCATTGAAAACACAAGTCATAACTCCTTGAATCACTGATTTTTACACAAAAATATCATTTCGAGTCAACTTTGCATGTCCTTTTTGACCCTAATATTGAAGTCATTTTGTAACACTTTCTTCTAAAAACATGTTCTCCTATTTATTATGTTTCCATTAACACTAAAATCATTCAATTTGGTTAGTGATTTGAAAGATATACTTCAAATATTTTTGGACTGCTCTTATCCAAAACAGTATACTATGCTTGAATTCCATCGAGATATTGAACATCTTAGAAACTAAATCACAATTTGGCTTCTTCATAAGATCTGTATTCCTATGTCTCTAGTTTACTCCAAATTAAAAGTTATCTCATTTAGATGTCTAGAGAAGAAGTTATGATCAAAACAAGCAAGACTATTCACCTTGCACAAGAGTAAACTATTAAGGAGCACTATAGCATGAAAAGACAATTAAACATCACTCTTGCAATTAACTCACGGGCGTGAGAGTGAAAAATCACACCATTTCTGGAGTCACACCCGTGAGAAAAATCATGGGTGTGAGAGAGATTCATGGGTGTGAGAATAATTCACGGGGGTGAGAAATAATAAGACACTGAATTGTTTAACTGCGCACTCACTCCAACCGTCCCATGTTTTTCACTCAATCTCCCTAGATTTATTTCAGATAGCTATTATTTTTGGTTTAGAGGTATATCCATGTCTTACTAGGTCAATGGTTCAAGAACCAAGTCATTTGGATGTCTAGAGAAGGAGTTATGATAAAAAGAAGCAAGACTGTTCAGTATAGGGAGAAACCTCAAATGCACGGTCGTGCTTAAGCACGACGGTGCAATTTGCCCTTCATCTCAAAAGTGTTCACTAAACTCAAAATTCACCGTCATGCTTATGTACGACCTTGAATTTTCCTTTTAATCACAAAGGTCACAGTCGTGCTTATGCACGATGGTGCATTTTCTTCTACTTCTTTTTCTCCAAATCTCTACTTCAAATCACCATAACTTTTGATCTAGAACTCCAAAAATTAACAAAATTTATATCAATAGAAAGCTAAAAGAAATATATACAACTTTTATGAAGACAATTATGTCAAAATTTATCTAGATCAATACATTTTAATGAAGTAATTTCAGATCAGACTTTTACCTCTCTTTATCTTTTCTTTTATTCTAAACCAACTTCTCTAACTTATTTGATTTCATCATCTGAAGTGGATACTTCTTCAAGTATACCTAATTTCAACTCAACATCATCCATACACATTTCATATTCCCTACTTGATCATAAACACTCAAAACATAACACATTCTTATACACTCAAAATAGAACACAACTATACATTCATCCAACAGTGTACTATGCCCATTCCTCAATTTCATGTCAAATTTGGAGACTCTTAAAGATAGAATTAAATTTCAATTTCTCATGAAAAATATAGCCACACGTCTGTAGTTTAATCTAAACTTAAAATCATCACATTTGGATGCCTATAGATCAAGTTATGGCTAAAATACATATTCAAGTTCAATGAAACACCACATCTGTATATTTCCTAGCACCCTTCACCACCTCTTTCATCTTAATTCCTCTCTTTTGCTTAGTCTATCTCTTCTAGATTATTTCCTCAATATTTCCACTTCTTTATTCTCATTTCAATCCTCTTCAATCAACATACATAAATTTTTTATAGATCACAATCCAGAATCCATTCAATACAGTTGTAAACAATTCCTAATTCTCAAATCCACCATCTAAATTATTCATCACTGAAACTACAATTTTCAACAATATCACATTACAATTCAATTGTACCCGAAATGTCAATGAGTGCATGTACAATTATTTTCATGTGTGCAATAATTCAAATTCACATGCATGTATGCTAACATTATGTCTGAGCATGAAACACAAATTTTTTTCTAACTCTCTCATTGCTATTTTCTCTATTATAGAAATCTTGGGTTCTAATCCTTAATATGGGGACAGGATGTTACATTTCTCCCACCTTTAACAAATTTCATCCTCGAAATTCCTTTCTGACTGATCAAGGAGATAGGGTATTATTTCCTCATATGCTCCTTCATTTCCCATTTAACTATTATCACTCGAATAGTTTCCTCCGCTAGACTATAGTCAAAGGAATCACTAGGTCTGTCAATCAGTTATTTACTCATTCAGTTTCTTAATATATATATCTCAGATTACTCACAATTTTTCACTTCATATGCCGACAATACCTTTTTGTTAGATCATATTAATATTTCATCTCTTACTTAGTATTTCAGATCTCTTTATTGCTAATACACTTAACTTTTAAGTTTGTCTCACTATATTCCATAACTTCGAGGTGATCCACCAAAATTCATTCGTCTTTCATAAGCCACTTTATTCTTATTACAGATTCATTTTACTTACTAACATTATCTCAAATTTATTATAGCCTTTGACCATTTTTAGGCCCTTTTCATTTCAATGTAAGGGCGAACGACTCTTTTTGTCGTATAACACCTTAGACAATATTCTAATGGTCTCACTATGATAACGATTGTTATGCCTGTAGTCAATTTTTAATCTCATATTCTATGAACTCCAGAAGTATAAGCTTTAAGCATGTCTCGAACAGTCAAGACTATTGGTAACTTAAACATGTAATCACTTGGTTCTACATTCTTAGCCATCAAATGCTCTTCCGATGTATTCCCATTAGCATGTCTAGTTTAGGTTGTGATTTGCTTTCACTAATAACATCTTTGCTCACTCATCATTATTGGTTACACACCTTTCTCGTTTCAATCACAAAGTAACATTTTTCCTATTCGAGCTCAAAATTCATATTCGTTTGCAATTCCTTACTAAGATTCATAATTTCTGAATCCTCAATTTGGGCTTTGTTAAACTTTTCCTTTAGGACTGATCTTAAATTCGATAGCTAACAATACTTTGATTTGCCTAAAATTCAACTCGACGTTCTATGTTCTTTATTGCACTTGGTTTGGTAACCTTAATATTAAATTCGTTCCATTTAGTTATTGAATTTTTCGTTCAATACATCAGATTATAACACTAGCTTTACTTGGAATTACCCATTTACACAATCAAAGTCTTTAAATAACTCTATTCATTGTCTCAGCCTCATTTTCATTCCTTTCAAACTCAATAATTATCTTATATCCTAATAATACGTATAAAATTTGAAATGGTTTACTGTACTTATAACGTCTCCAAATTCTCAACAAAAATTTTTGTTGTGGCAAATTCTAATTTATGTATCAAAATTCAGCTTATGAGGCTTTAATTGTCCTTATGTTCACCAAATCACTTTATAATGTTGCAACAGATTGCATCTTAATCTCTGATGTGAAACTTCATTATATACTGCAAAAATCTCCATATTGAAGTGATATGATTAGCATCGGTGTTATAACTCCTCAAAATTCTTTTTGCATTCATCACCCATACGATTTACACGTTTTTTCTCAAAAATTGTTG
>JAOQMP010076967.1:0-19220 GCA_027563575.1 Erythroxylum pedicellare | reverse complement strand
CCTTATGTCTTTTTATGCTTAAGTGTCTTGCCAACAATATCCTTGAGCATTCTGACATAACTCTTTCTTCTAAAAAAATGTTCTCCAATTCATACTCTTCCAACTGATACCCTTACTTTGATTCAAGCCATCCTTTTTGAATGAATGCCAAAAGCTATGAAATTCTACGGAGGGACAGAAAATGTGTTACGAAACTATGGGTTCAAGAATCATTTCATTTGGAGATCGGATAACAAAGTTATGACCGACAGAATCAAACAAAGTTTTATCATCAAACATATTGAACTTATCTCGGGATAAGTGCATAACTATCTCTACAGATGTCAAATAAAAGTGTTCTTTAGATTACCTAAAATAGGGCTTCAATATCTACAACTTCTATGAAGACCTTGAAGACAATTTCAATCGTTTGAAGGGTCAAAAAAGGTCCAAACCATAGGATTAGACGAAACCAATCAAAAAAGAAGACGAATTGAAAAAGCAGACAAAGCGAAGCAGACGAAGCAAAGCAGACGAAACAAAGTAGACGAAGCAAAGTAGATGAAAGAAAGCAGACGAATTGAAAAGCAGATGAAACAAAATAGAAAAAGCAAAGCAGACGAAACAAAGCAGATGAAGCAAAGCAGACTAAACAAAGGAGACAAATCAAAAAGTAGATGAAACAAAGCAGACAAAGCAAAGCAGACGAAGCAGAGCAGACGAAGCAAAGCAAACGAACCATAGCAGAAAAATCGAAAAGCAGAAGAAACAGAGCAGATGAAGCAAGGAGCAGACGAATAGAAAAGCAGACGAGTGGAAAAGCAGAAGAAGTAAAAAGCAAATGAATGGAAAAGCAGACGAAGTAAAAAACATATCAATCAAAAAGCAGACGAAGCGGAGTCAAGTTAAGACGAAGCAAAGTCAACTTAAGACGATGCAACTCTTAAGACAAAATGACATCATCACAGATGATATGACATCAATACAGATGATACGTCTTTACAAACAGTACATCTTCAGATGATTCATCTTTATAGACGATGCATTCTTACAGAGGAAATGATGTCATCATAGACAATACATCTTTACAGACGATACATCTTTGTAAACAATGCATCTTTACAGACGATGCATCCTTATAAAAAAATGACGTCATCATAGACGATGTGACATTATCATAGATGATACGTCTTTACAGACGATGCATCTTTACATTCCTAATCATTTCCCGTTCTTAGGGCCATAACTTTCAATCTAGAGGCCCAAAAATTACATACTATATATCGTTGGAAAGCTAGAAAAATAAACTACACTTTCCAGATCAACTACCAATTTTTGTTTCCAAATCTTTCCTTAACACAACTCATACCAAGATCATCTTTTCTACTTTATTTACTCCTCATCTTTAACTCATTATCATCCCTAAAGAAATTATAGTCCATGATTAATCATGAACACCAATAACAGAACATACACATATATACATATTCTTCATCACTTACTACACAAATTCAACTTCAATTTCACCTTAATTCTTCCTATTTCATAGTCTCTCATCTACTAAAACACCAAAACAAAACATGAATCTATCCACACTTCTCATTTACTACTTCTAATCTTCTAAGAAACATTTCAGGGTCCAACATTTTTTCTATGAATTATTTGTTTATTATCATTAAATTAAGTTATGGAAACTCATTTTTAATTCAAAATGTCAAGGATTCCTCATATATAAGTAAAATTATACAAGTATCATCAAATTTTACTAAACAAGTAATATACCATCAATATTTTTTGTTCCTATCTGAAATATTAGTAATAGTATGAGTATTCCTTATTGTTTCTGAACAAAATAATATGGAGAAAAAGCATCATAAATTGAAATATGTCTGGGCATACTATCAAAGGTTAGCCAAAAGTGCTATCCAAGTCCATAAATTGTAACAAATAACAAGATTGGTTAAAGTCATCCAAAATTATTATGAAAAATTGATACATTAATTATTTGGTTCAAATTAAAGCAAACACCATATAACTTTACCATTCATTCTATAATTTGAGAAAAATAGTATTAAAGTCAAATTATAGTATATATAAGAAGTGATAGAATAAGTCTAAGACTTAAAATCAAACATAAATGAATTGTTAATTTAAAAAAAAGTTTATTTGTTAATTCATAATTATAAAAAATCTCAAACTTTACTTAATTTTTCAATTATAGTTTGAACTTTAAAATGTAGCAATTAAATACTCAAACTTTCATTTGTTTTTCAATTTTAGCCAGACGTTAGTATCTCAATTGATATTGCTAATTAGGGTTTGGTTATGTGTAAGTTCTAATTTTTAACATTCAATAATCCA
Source organism: Erythroxylum pedicellare (assembly GCA_027563575.1). Classification (NCBI taxonomy): domain Eukaryota; kingdom Viridiplantae; phylum Streptophyta; class Magnoliopsida; order Malpighiales; family Erythroxylaceae; genus Erythroxylum; species Erythroxylum pedicellare. The sequence continues at coordinate 16,880 of JAOQMP010076967.1, read as the reverse complement.
CAGGTGCACAGTTCATTAGTGTAGTAGCAAAGCTGTTGATCCTATGAGAAGGGAATCTAATCCTAAAATCTAAGGCCAGAAACTAATAACAGAAATTCAAGATGCAACGAAACTAGTAAGAAAATTTAATTTAATCAATCAATTTAAGAATCAAACACGAAAATACTAATTATTAAGTAATTTGCAACACACCTAAGAATCATCTTAAGAAAATTACCAATTGAGAGAAAGGAAAATTTACCTATCCTTAATGCTAACGTAATTAATTATGAATTATTGGATTGTTGCTTCTAGTCTATCATAGGGTTGATTACTCTTTCTCTAGTTATAACCATTAACCCTAGATCATAAACCCTAATCAGATTATGGAGGTTGCAATCCCTCAATTCACAAAATATCCAAAACCCTAATTAGTTTTGAAGTTCTCTATTAAACTATTGGAAATGTATACGAGATCTCTCTTCGCACAAAGTACCGATCTGATTTAATTATTGTTTCTATTAAATCACGTAACACTTGTTAGTCTAATTTAATCATTTTTCATTTGATTCACCCTCTCAGTTTATTATCAAATTATGCAATAACAAAATCAAACCACAATAATATACAATAAATACATAAATAATCAAATTCTCTTTAATTCAAGAATAAAATTTTGAAGGTGAGTTTAGAACACCCTCGACATTCTAGATCCTCTCATCAATAGATCAATCTAATTCTATACAATAATAAATATAAAATTAAGAAGAAATAAAATCTAAAATGGATGACAGGAGGTAGCAATGTTAGGAAATCTCTTGATCCAAGAAGTACTTCAAGCCCGCTCTTCTTCTCTTCTCTCTCTCTTGATCCAGGAAGTACTTAAAGCCAGCTTCTTCTCCTCTTCTCTCTTCCTTTTTCTCTTCCTTTATCTCTCAATGATCTCTCTCTAGGATTTCTCAAAGTGGAAAATACAAAAGCCTTTTTTTTGGCTTCCTCGTATTATTTTTATATCTTCTTGTCTTTTGGGTAACCTTAGGGTTTTTGGGGTTTGAAAGGTTTAAAAAATCCCTCTAAACTTGACATTCGTAAGTGTTTGTATGTCAGCTTGATGCAGTCCACAATCGTGGCTCACATCTAAGCCTTCTATCATCATAATGGCATGCAGGTCATAATCGTGGGCCATTCTTGGAGTTTTTATCATGATCATAGCCTTATAAGCAACGACCGTGGGTTGTTGTTTTGACCCAAATATCTTTAAAACTCCTACATTCTTTGATGTTGACCATGAAGCACTAGCAAACATATCATGGTGCCTCAAAAACATAATATTTAAGCTTAAAAACTTGTACTAACCGACAAAAGAATTAAAAACACAAATAATTAACAATTTAACACAATTCTAACCTAAACACACATTAAATGATCGAATTAATGGGTAAACACATATCAAACTATGCCTTAAAATATGATGTAATTTACACTTATCACATACCCACACTTAAACATTTGCTTGTTCTTAAGCAAACAAAAATAATCAAACAAATCAAGAAAACAAAAAACATGTATATGAAATAATGAGACAATGGCTTCAACTTAGTGAAACAAATTTAACTATAATCACAATCCTTTGAGACATTCTAACTTATTAACAAGCGAAGTCCACTTCTAAGCACCTTAGACTAAATATACAAACTAATAAAAATTTTAATGTCGACTTTATTCACCCCTATCACTTGCACACATATATTGATAATTGTTTAGTTAAAACAAAAGTATAGCTATTTCTCAGTAGGCTTTCATGAAAAATCAAGCTACTAACTAGTTTGGTAGGTTTTTATTTAAAAACATTTTTTTGTTGATTTTTATTTAAGGACATGAACTTAGTCTTTTTACATGGAGGCAAACATTTATGATAAATTTCGATCTGGTTACTCAACTAAGTCATGTTGTTATTAGGCTACTTGGTTGGAATGTCATTATAGCCTTGTTACATGAAGGCACACATTTGTGATATATGTAGATCCGGTTACTCAGCTATATCACATTCTCAACTAGCTACTAGCTCTATTCATAACCCGAAGGCTAACATAATAGTTATTTTGTTAAAATCTAAACAAATTTTTTTACACAAAATTTAGCCTACCTTATTTCTTTAGCTAATCATTCTCATAAAAATGTACTAATAATGCCACTTACTTGATTGGCATAAAATTTTAAATGAGTACAAAAAATTCCTAGGGTGAATGAACTAACATTGTATCCTAATTAACTAGCATATTTAGCCCTTAGTAACTTAGGTCACTTATTTCACAAGCTAATAAATCTTCACAACCTAAAAGGCTATATTTAAGGCTAGATCTATCCTGTTAAGTCCTATCCATTGACGCATTCACATAATTTACATTATGCAACCTAAACAAACTATCATACAATATGCAAAATTTACACTCAAACCCACAACCCTCCCCACAGGTGAACAACACATTGTCCTCAATGTGAGAAGGGTATACAAACACACCAACAGGGAAATAAAACACAACATACAAAAAGCATAAGAAGAAAATAATAAAAAAATGAAAAGAGAAGGGTTAGAACATGAAATCATCAAAAGGACTGAGATGGGGGTGGTGTCAGAGATGGAGACAAAATGCATATCGAGTTAGCTTTCCTCTCTTATATGGAAATGAAACAACTTTAATTGCATAGCAATTTAAATATACCCTAAACATGCTATTTTATGGTCATTAGCTTGACCTTGTATCATTGAAAACTCAGATAAGATCAATTATGAGCGACTTGCTTCCACCCTTTTCGTTCAACATTAGTTTTGCAGCCTGTAAGTAAGCTACAAATTGAAAATAACTATATTGTCAATAAAATAGGGAATAGCAAAAATCCCTTAATCTTCCATGTAATCTAGTAGTTTGCCCAGTAAGAAGGTGAGTTGTTCTCCTTTTAGTTCTTCCTTATTCGTCCTCATCTCCTCTTTTTCTTTAGCTTCTTAAATAGAGACTGCCATAGATTATTCAAACTTGATGTTCATTGTCAACTATTTTTCATCCTGTCGTTCCTTCAAAGATTCGAGCACATTAATTTTTCTTCATATTCTTTAATACATCATTCGTGTTGAATCTCACTTTCTCGTTACTAATTCAAAGGACAATATTCTCTTCATAGACGTATAATAAAGGTTTTTCAATGTTCAAGCATGGTATACTAAGATTTGGTGGATAATAAAGGGGGGGGGGGAGGTCTTCATCATTTCCTTCACCATCTTTTATGATTTTTTGGTCTTCTATAAGGTGGGGTTCAGCTTAATTTCTCGCTAATTCTTCTAGCTCTACCCCATTCCTAAGTGTGATAGCTTGACATGGCTTTATTGAACTTACTTTAATATTGCGCAGATAGTTTTCCACACTTTACTTACAAAATTCTCTAGAAATCTGGCCCATTTGAACCTTTAGATTGTGAATAAAGAGGCATGATCTTCTGTTACTTGCTCAAACTTCTCTTCTGATCTCTTCTGATTCTCTTTCATATTCGTGAACTTATCCATGGTTTTTTCTAGCCTTGAATCCTAGGAACTGGATTTTTCTTACTGAAATACTAATAAGTCTTGATGTTCGATAGGAGTCCTTTTATTATTAGACCAATACAAATCTGGGTGGTTCAACCACCCTGAAGTGTACATGTTCATATAAGGATGATAATTTCCCCAACTAAATTAGGCTCATTGAAATCTGCAAGAGTCCTTTGCTCCCTATAATATATATCCTCCATGATCTTTCTTTCTTTCTCTTCTTGGCATCTAGCTCTTGAGATTCTCTATGCTTACCTTGGGATGTCCAAATTGATGTGTCTTATACCTTAAACAAAAACTGTTTTCACTTTTTTTAGATGTTGAAAGAGCCATAGACTAAGAATTAAACTAATATTTACCTCTTAGGCAATGACGCCAAAAACTTGATTAGGGTTTGGTTGTGTGTAAGTTTTAATTATTGACCCTCTTTAATCCACAAGAACATGGTTCATTAGTGTAGTACCAAAAGCTGACGATCCTACAAAAAGGTAGCTAATCTAATCCTAAAATCTAAGGCCAAAAACAAATAACATAAATTCAAGATACAACAAAACTAATATGAGAATTCAATTAAATCAATCAAATTAAGAATCAAACCCGAAAATACTAATTATTAAGCAATTTGCAACACACCCAAGAATCAACTTAAGGAAATTGCCAATTTAAAGAAAGGGAATTTTACTTATCCTTAATGCCAACTTAACTAATTACAAATTATTAAATTGTTAGTTCTAGACTATTTTAGGGCTAATTACTCTCTCTCGAGTTATAACCATTAACCCTAAATCATAAACCCTAATCATATTATGTAGGTTGCAATCTTTCAATTCACAACCTATCCAAAGCCCTTAGTACTGAAGTTCTCTAATATACTATCAAAAATCTATATGAGATTACCAATCTAATTTAATTCTAGTTTTTATTACGAATATAATTTTTCAATCAATTCACCCTTTTAATTTATTATCAAATTATGCAGTAATAGAATCAAACTGTAGCAATATCTAATAGACATATAAACAATCAGTTTCTCATTAATTCAAGAATAAAATTTCGAAGGTGGGTTTAGAACTTCCTCATCATTTTAGATCAATCGTCAATTGTTCAATCCAATTCTATACAATAATAAAATTAAAAATAGTAGGAAATAAAATCTAAAATGGATTATAGAAGGTAGCGACATTGGGAAACCTTCGGATCTGAGAAGTACTTCAAGTTAGCTTCTTCTCTTCTTCTCTCTTCATTCTTCATTCTTCTCTTCCTCTATCTCTCGATGATCTCTCTCTATGGTTTCTTAAGGTGGTTGATGAAAAAGCCTTTTTCCTACCTCCTCTTTTTCTTTTTATATCCTCTTGTGCTTTGGGTAACCCTAGGATTTTTTGGGATCCGAAAGGTCCAAAAAATCCCTCAAAATTTGACATTCATGAATGTTTGTGCATTTTCCCAATGCATGCCATGATTGTGGGACATTCTTGGAGCTTCTGTCACAATCATGAGCCATTGCTTTGACTTGAATGCCTCTAAATCCTCAGTTCTTCGATGTTGACCTTGAAACACTAGCAAACACATTAAGATACCTCAAAAACATAATATTTAAGCTCAAAATCTTGCACTAACCCATAAAACACTTTAAAACAAAAATAATTAACAAACTAACACAATTCTAACCTAAACATATACTAAATGATTTAATTAATGGCTAAACACATATCAAACTATGTCCTAAAACACAAAGCAATTTACACTTATCGATTGCTAACGTGGCTTGACATATAAGATAGAAACTCTAAACACTTATACACATCAGACTTAATTAAAAACAATGATAGGTGTAGTTTGCATTATGTTTTAGTAGGTGTTTTATTATGTTTTAAGGTGTTAATTAGAAGTATTATGTATGTTTAGGATAAGAGTTTTGTAATAGGAGTGTTTTTTTATATTTTTGGAGTGTTATATGGTTAAGAGCATATGTATGAGCTTTAATTTTGTGTGTTTATGGTGTTTTGATGAGTTCGTTAGTGTCTGAGATTAGGTAATAAATTGAGAGAGTGAACCACTTGCGAAATGATTAGATTGGGTAATGAGATTTAATCATTCTAATAGATCACACAAACAATCAAATCAGTAATTTATATGAAGAGAGATCTCGTGTGAGGACTTGATATTCTATTAAACTGTGTAGGTTGTTTTCTAATTGAGAGATTGAAAATTCCATAATTCGATTCAATTAGGGTTTAATAATATAACTTGAGAGAGAGTAATTCACTCTTCGAAAGTGTATGACCAATACTGGAGCAATTGAAAAGCAATTTGGTTAGCATTTAATGATAGGATAAATCCCACTTCTTATAATAAAAAATTAAGCTTCTTTCTAAGATTTCTTATTGTCAATTGGTTATGTTTAAGTTTAATTTAAATTTCCTTATTTAATTTTAGAATTTTGATTCGATCAATCCATATTCAATTCTTAACTTTTTGCTCTTATTTTATTTCCAATCTTTTTGTTACATTTCCCAAACCTTAAGCTAAGTAAGAATTTGAGTATTTCACTAGTTCCTTATAGGATCAACCCCTCAACTACTACACATACGACCCATGCACTTACGAAAAATTAAGGGCTTATAAATTATAAAACTTGCCACCTAGGAAATTAGTAAGATTAGTCAAATTCCCTTAGTCTAAGGAATTATTAACCCTTTCTTGTGATTGTGGTACCCAATCACAAGAAATTAAATTTTAAAAGGAGAAAAAAAGGGAGATTGGGCATAAGGTAGAAGACATCAAATTGGACGTCATAGGCAATTATAAGGAATGCAAAAAGTTAAATTTTAAGAAGAGATAGAAGTAATGAAGATGGAGGAAATACATTACAGGGAACAAAGGATCCTTGTGGACTTTAATAAGGCATAATATGGTTGAGGAAGTAATCATCCTTATTTGAATACTTACAATCTAGGGTGGCAGAACCACTGAGATTTCTGTTGGTCTAATAATGTAAGGACTCACTTTAGATAAGATGACCTATTAGGATTTCAACAAGGTGAGTCTAGTTGATTGGATTCTAAAATGGGAAAGATCATAGATAAGCTCATGAACATGGTAGAGGCCTAGAAGAGACTGGAAGAGAAGTTTGAGCAAGTAACAGAAGATCATTGTTTTTTTATTCGCAACCTAGAGATTCAAATGGGATAGCTTTCTAGTGATTTTTGTAAGAGAAATATGGAAAACTTTCTGAGCAACATGGAATTACATACAAGTGAGCAATGAAAGGCTATCACACTTAGGAGTGGGAAAGAGCTAGATGAAATAGAGAAAAGATTTAATAGCCCGTTTTCCATAATAAGGGTAGAGTCTTAGATTAATGCATATGAGTCGAATCATTTTAGCATTCATGAAATGTAGTTCATTCAAATGCATGTCATTAGCATACAATTATGAATTATGATTTCGTATGCATTGGAAAGATAGTATATGCACTCAATTAACATATTCTACGTTATGAAAAGTTTAAAATGATCATGACGTAAATTATGTATTATTTATGTCTTAAATTTTGGTTTGATGGATTACAAGTAGTAAAATTTTAATTAATTGTTAAAATTGAAAATTTGATAAATTAAAATGTATATTTAGACTAGGAAAATTGCCAACAAGCAAGACAAATTGACACGTAGAAAATTAGGATGACTAAGCCTATGAAATAATTGACAAATGGCATAGATAAATAAGTGACATTTGGCATGGGTGATTAATTGACAAATGGAAACAATGATTGAGTAACAAGTGGACTAGTAATTAGGTGACATTTGGTATCTTATGGAAGGGATAAGTGGCTTAAATGCGTAAGGACATTTGTTAATGTAGCATGTTGAAATCTAGCACCTTAGGTGTAATGTTTCTGTAGGAATTGTGTCATCTTAACTCATTCTTCTTCTCTTCTCATCTCTTACCATCGAAACTTCCTTCTATCTCCCATTTATGTGCTATTATTGAAGCTTTTCTAAATTACCACACCCAATACATACTTTTAACCTTCACAAAATAGCTAAAGAACCGGCTGATTGTTGTCTTTTATCATAGCTAAAAGTCATCTAATTTCTACCTTGAATTTGTGATGATCTTGCATGCATGGAGGGCTAGGTTAACTTGATGAATTGAGATGGAATTGGAAACTAAATAAGTAAAGTGTTGTTCTTTATGGCATATTATAATAGAAAGCTTATGATGACTGAATTGGGATAGATTGCATATGATGTTGATGTTGAAGATGTGTTGGAAAATGGAGAATGAATGGATAGTTTTCTGGTCTGTTTTTTCATATACGAAATTGGTAGCTTATGGACTATTGTATGGATGATTTAAGTTGGGCATTTAAGTATAATTTATGAGGAATTCATGCTAAAGATAGGTGTTATTAAGGTGTTTTCAAATCTGGAAAATTTGAACTATCAGTGTGTTTGGAAAACAATGAATGTTAATGACATAAGTGAGCAGGATTTTGTAAGCCTTAATGTAACGAATATGGAAGTTAAATTAACCTGAAATGAAGTATAACCTTAAAGGACATGAAATCTGTAAAATTTCAGATGTTAATGATGTCTTTAAACTTGTCAAATCCGTGAGGTATTGAAGGTAGTAAAGTTATGCACATTAGTGATGTTGATGACAAATTTTAGAATTTTAATTTCAGCCTTGTGTACTTGTTGAACCAGCTGGGAAATTTCACTGTAAATTGGTATATTTGGGCTTGATTAAGGTTAGGAATGAGCCTAGATTGTTGCTTGATTAATTTGTTAAGAGCTTGATAAGCTTATGTAGTTAATTGATGTCATTATCTAAAGAATGGACTGTTTTGATGTGTTGAGTTCAAATCTGGAAATTCTGATTTGTTAAAGGAATAAATGAGTTCTTTTAATGCAAACATGATCTTAAAGGACATGAGAAATGTGTATAAGGTATGGATGAATGACCATTGAAGAACATAGGGTAATTATGAATTAGAATTAGGTAAATGTATATGTTGTTGGAAAAACTTTGATGAATGTATAGATTTAGCTTGCTAAAATTCCAGATCTAAAGTAACAATTGTGTGTGTATTATAAGAGGCTTTTGATCATGTAAGAAAAAAAGGATAAATGGCTACACTGCGTTTCACGTAGAGGAGCAGCATAGGAGGGTTTTTAATGAGGGTTGCAAACTTATATGTCTTGTCATGAACAGTGGAGGCACAAATACAAAAGAAAATGAAGCAATAAAGCAAGGAGCTGCTGGAGGACGTGGGCTGGACATCAGGCAGTGATGCAGCACAGTGAGGAGTAAGGTAGGCATGGAAGCGAAGTAGAAGATAAGGGTGGAGACACTGCTGAAAAACATAGAGGAGATGGCCCACAGTTATAGAAAAAATAAAAATGAAAGGCTAACTTCTCGATGCCGGTTCAATAGGAATATCGACGCCATGTCATGGTTAAGCTATTTCTATCAATTTTAAAGTTGTAATTTCTGTTCAGATTGTTGTGTTGTTGGTATTGATTTGGATAGTTTTTGAATTAATGATCTTAATATATTATTTTGATCGTTTTATTTCGAACCTATTGCTAAAACATTGATTGTAATTCGTAATCGTTATTGTCGATTGTTAATTGTTAGGAACAACATAACTTAGCTTGGATAACTCGAGCATGTGAGGTTGCTGCCTATATTGATCGTTTTCCAATTCATAATGCGACTGCCAAATTGAATCTAGAGATCGTATCCTAGGTTATTCGGTAGTTAGGTTTAATTAATGATCATATCTTGATTAAATACAACCTAAGGGAAAACTGAGATTTGTATAGCGTTCTATTAGTCTCAGATCAATAGTCCAAAAAGAATTGTAAAGACTTTAGAATGAAGGAATATGCTTTATTGTGTTTAGGTCGAGATTGACCCTAGAATCGGACTTTACTTATACTCAACACTTGTCTCATTTTCAATTATTTGTTTTAATTTGTTTTCGATAGTTTACTTTCACTTTAATTTCTAAACTGTTTGAAACCCAAAAACCTCCCTTTTACTTTCCTTGCATCAACTAATTTTGTTACGAAAATAACCGAACATTCCCTATGGATTCGACCGACTTACAATAACTAAAAATTTTAGTTTGTAGAGTCAAGTAAATTTTGTAGTGCACTCGATACACGCTGTAAAATTTTGGCACCGTTGTCGGGGAGTGTGGTAGCTTAATTTTCAAAATTGATTTTAGTTGGTGTTTTGTGAATTTTTTTTAATCATTCTTTTTCTTACTTGTTAATTTTTAATTTTCCATTAGTTTTGGTACAGGGTAGTGACTAGATCTCCTCGTAGAAAAATTAAGCAACTTGATCTGGTGATCGAGAGAACATTGTGGAGATTACGTAAGGAAGCAAGGTCATCTTTGGTAGATCAATTGGAAGCAGAATCCGAAGACGCAATGGCAAATATTAGAACTCTAAAGGAGTTTGCTGCACCCGATTTAACTCATAGACCATTATGTATAACATTTCTGAATTTCACTGAACATGTTACCTTTGAGTTAAAATCTGGATTAATTTATTTGTTGCCTAACTTTCATGGCCTTGCAGGTGAGGATGCACATAAGCATCTTAAGGAACTCGATGTGGTGTGTTTGAGCATGAAGCCTCACGGGGTAACGGACGAGTAGACCATGTTAAGGGCTTTCCCATTTTTGCTCAAAGATGCAGCAAAAGATTGGTTATTTGATTTACTGGCTGGAAGTGTGAATACTTGGTTGGAGATGAAGAGATTATTTTTGGAAAAATATTTTCCGGCCTTAAAGACAGCAAGTATTCAGAAGGAGATATGTGTTATTAAGCAACACAATAGGGAGTCTCTTTATGAATACTGGGAGCGATTAAAGAAGTTATGTGCCAGTTGCCCACATCACAACATACCAAAGAAACTTCTCATCTAGTATTTTTATGAAGCATTGCTGCCAATGGAGAGGAGTTTGGTTGATGTGGCGAGTGGTGGGCCACTTTGCGAGAAGACTCTCATTGAAGCTAGGATATTACTTGAGGGGATGGCCGCTAACACCCAATAATTCAGCACTCGTAATGATGTTCGACGAGAAAATGAGGTAAGCACTTCATCCATTGAACATCGTTTAGATGAACTAACATCTTTTGTGAGACAAATTACAGTTGGACAGGCACAAGTGAAAGTGTGTGGGATATGTTCCAGCACAAGTCATCCAACTGACGAGTACTTAGCTTTACAAGAAGGGAGTATAGAGTATGTGAATGCTATAGGAGGGAACTTCCCGAAGCAATACAACCCATACTTGCAAACGTACAACCCAGGTTGGAGGGATCACCCCAACTTAAGTTATGGAGGGAATTGACAGCAAAATTACTTTCAAAATCGGCTACAAGGGGCACTAGGATTTCAACCAAGGCAATAAGGAGCACAGGGAGCTTCTTCTTCCAGTTCAGGTGAATCTTTAGAAGAAATTGTTAATAAACATGTTGCTAACAATTTTCAATTTCAACAGGATATAAAAAGCAAGCCAACAGTGCATGGAATACCAAATGAGTCAAATGGTAGTAAGACTCAATCGCCTAGAATCGCAAGGTGGAGGAAAATCACCATCACAACCCGAGGTGAACCCGAAGAAAGTCAGTTCCATAACTTTGAGAAGTGTAAAGGAGATTCAAGATCCCAAAAGAACCCCAACAAAGATTACTATCGAGGAAGAAATTGAGAAAGAGTTAGAAGAGGAAGAAAATTTGTCATTGAGTACGAAGGTAAATGTCAAAAGTCACGATATTACTAAGACTAACCCTCCACCTTTTCCGAGCAGATTAACAAGAACAAATAAGGAGGATGAGGACAAAGAGATATTGGAGACTTTTCGAAAGGTAGAAGTCAATAGTACACATTCCTTTGCTCGAAGCAATCAAGCAAATCCCAAGGTATGCCAAAATTTTAAAAGAACTATATACACATAAGAGGAAATTAAGGGGTGATGAGAAGGTGATGATGGGTGAGAATGTGTCACCAGTATTCAAAAAGAAGATGCCTCCAAAATGGCGGGATCTAGGTATGTTTACCATTCCTTGCAAAATTGGTAATACTGTGATTAATAGAGTAATGTTGGATTTGGGTGCTTCTATTAATGTGATGCCTCATTCGATTTATGCTTCTTTGAATTTGGGCCCTTTGAAAAAGATGAGTGTAATCATACAATTAGCTGATCACACTAATGCTTACCCTGATGGTGTGGTTGAGGATGTTTTGGTGCAGGTGAATGAGTTAGTGTTTCCAGCATATTTTTATGTTGTGGATATGAATGATGACACCTCATGCGATTCTATACCTATCTTAATGGGGAGACCATTTCTTAATATGTCTCAAACTAAGATAGATGTTGTAAGGTCACCCTCATAATGGAATTTGATGGGGAGGTGATTCATTTCAATATTTTTGATGCTATGAAACATCCTCATAATGATGATTGTGTTTTTTCTGTTGATTTGATTGATCCTTTGGTGCAAGAAATGTTTAAATTAAGTTGTAGGGATCATTTGGAACTAATTTTAACTGAGGAAATGGAAATAGAAGCCAACACTGATATTGATATAGGAGAGGAGCTTATAGAAATGACAGCCACCCTAGACTCATTGGAAAGCTCTTCAAAATGGTATGATTTGACTTCTATTCAACTACCTGATGCTTATCAGAAGTTGTTACCTTCTGATGTGTAGGCCTAGATTTAGAATTGAAGCCACTCCCTACACATCTAAAGTATGCCTATTTAAGAGATAAATGGAATCTTCTAGTTATCATTTCGGTGGAGTTGACTTCAACTCAAGAGGAGGGGCCAGTTCGAATGCTAAGGGAACATAAGAAGGCCATCGAGTGGACTATCGTAGATATCCAAGGGGTAAGCCCTTCCATATGCATGCACTGCATTTTATTGGAGGATGATAGCAAAATCTACAAGGCAGGCTCAGCCTAGGCTGAATCCTCCAATGATGGAAGTTATGAAGAGGGAGGTATTGAAGCTTCTCGATGCTGGGGTTTTCTACCCGATTTCTGACAGTATGTGGTTAAGTCCTATCCAAGTGGTTCCAAAGAAATCTGGAATCACCGTAGTGACAAACGATGAAGGTGAGTTGATTCCCACCCGAGTGCAAACTAGGTGACGAGTATGTATTGATTATAGAAAGTTAAATGCTGCTACTTATAAAGATCATTTTCCCCTTCCTTTTATTGATCAGATGCTTGAGAGATTAGCTAGTTATGACTATTATTGCTTTTAGATGGCTTTTCAGGTTATCTTCAGATCTCGATTGCACTAGAAGATCAGGAGAAGACCACATTTACTTGCCCATTCGGTACGTTTACCTACCGGAGGATGTCATTTGGATTGTGTAACATAGCTGTCACGTTCCAAAGGTGTATGGTAAGCATTTTTATGAATATGTTGAGAAGATTATTGAGGTATTCATGGACGATTTTAATGTATATGGATGTTCTTTTGATGAATATCTTCATAATCTTGCCATTATCTTTGAACGATGTACAGAAACTAACCTTGTGTTGAATTAGGAAAAATGTCATTTTATGGTGGACCAAGGTATAGTTCTAGGTCATGTGATATCTGCTAAGGGTATTGAAGTAGACAAGTCCAAAGTTGATATCATTTCTTCTTTACCTTACCCCTTTACTATGAGGGAACTGCGTTCTTTTCTTGGGCATACAGGTTTTTATCAAAGATTCATTAAGGACTTTTCGAAGATAGCCGCAAGAGGTGCAAAGAAGCATTCAACAAACTTAAGGAGCTTTTAACAGCCCTGCTAGTGATTTAACTACCAAATTGGAACCTCCCATTCGAGATCATATGTGATGCGAGCGATTATACAATGGGGGCGGTTCTAGGGTAAAGAGTGGGAAAAGCTTTGCATGCCATTTACTATGCTTCAAAGACTTTAAATCTAGCTTAATTGCATTATTCCACTACTGAAAAAGAATTGTTATCTGTGGGTTTTGTTTTCGAAAAAGTTCTATCGTATTTACTTGGGGCTAAAGTGATTATTTATTCTGACCATACAGCTTTATGATCATTGCTCACAAAGAAAGAAGCAAAACCGAGGCTGATCATATGGATTCTCCTCCTATAGGGATTCGATTTAGAGATCAGGGATAAGAAGGAGGCAAAAAACGTGGTGGCGGATCATCGTAGCCATTTGATAAAGGAAGAAGATGATATCTCTCTACGAGAAAGCTTTCCTGATGAGCAATTATTTTCTGCCGATGCGACACCACCATGGTATGCAGACATTGTCAATTTTTAGTAACTAATGAATTACCTGTTGGTTCGTCAAAGGATCAGAGGGATAAGCTATGAAGTGAAGTGAAGTACTATGTATAGGATGATTCCTATCTTTGAAGGCACTGTACAGATCAAATTATAACGAGGTGTGTACCAAAAAATGAATCATCATCAATTTTAGCCTTCTGTCATTCGTATACTTACAGAGGACATTTTGGAGTAAAATGGACAGCTGAAAATGTTCTAGAGAGCAACTTCTACTAGCCAACATTGTTCAAAGATGCATATACCTTCTGCAAATCCTATGATAAATGCCAACGGTCAGGTAACCTATCCCGTAAGGATCAATTGCCATAAACCCCTTTGATTTTTTATGAAATTTTTGACATTTGGGGCATTGATTTTATAGGACCTTTCCCTCTGTCTTTTGGCTTTACTTATATTTTGCTTGTGGTTGATTATGTTTCTAAATGGGTGGAAGAAAAAGCCTCTAGGACTAACAATGCTAAAGTTGTTGCAGATTTTGTTAAGGCTAACATTCTTTCTAGGTTTGGGATACCGAAAGCTGCCATTAGTGACAGAGGAACCCACTTTTATAACAGGGTGATGGAAGTAATGTTCAGAAAATATCACATCACGTATAAAGTTTCTACTGCTTACCATCCTTAAACCAACGGGCAAACTGAAGTCTCAAATCAAGAAATCAAGTTAATCCTGGAGAAAACCATGTAACCCAATAGGAAGAATTGGAGTGTAAGACTGGAAGATGTATTATGGGCCTACCGGATGGCTTACAAAACACTAATTGGAAAGTTTCCATACAAGCTAGTGTTTGGAAAGCTATGTCATCTTCCAGTGGAATTACAACATAAGGCATATTGGGCTTTCAAAAGATGCAATATGCACTTAGATGATGTGGGAGTGCATAGGAAGTTACAACTTTAGGAGTTATAAGAGATGAGGAATGAGACATATCAAAATGCAGTGATATGTAAGGAGAGGACGAAAGCTTTTCATGATAAGATGATTTCGAGGAAAAGTTTCTCAGTGGGCTAGAAAGTGTTACTATATCATTCCAAACTTGAGCTCTTTCCTGGTAAGTTGCATTCTTATTGGGTTGCTCCATTTGTTATAACTCATGTCTTTCCTTTTGGTGCAGTGGAGATAAAGAGCCTTAAAATTGACAAAATGTTATGAGTGAATGGTCATCGCTTGAAGCCGTATTATAAGGACTTCCAAACGAACGATTTTAAGGTGTTGATGCTGGAGGATATGACTAGGATCATTTAAAGCACACAACTAGAGGTCAAGCCAACGACCTTAAACAAAGGAGCTGCTTTGGAGGCAACCTAAGGGAAGTTAATTTTTGTCTTTTACATTTTTGCATATGTTATTTTTGATAGTTACTCCATTTCTGGCATTTGATTTTACATTGAGGACAATGCAAGTTTTAAGTGTGGAGGTAGGGTACATTAGTTTTGATGTATGTTTTTGAGCTTAATCGTAGCCTATGTGACTCCTAAGGTGATTTTCAAAATTAAATGAACAAAATAAAAATTTTTCTTGTTTTCTATTACTTTTAAGATTATTTAATCATAATTAGAGTGTGAATTGATTAGTAAAATCCATAACAAATTTGGCATGTACTTTTGCTCTTGTAGTTTGTTAATGTGCATTATCTTTAGAAGAGTAATGAATAATGGTAGACAAAGCTGGTGAGATTTTGAGCCTTATTTGGCCGACACATCTATATCAGTCTTATTGCCTTTTGATGATGTGTAACCTTCATGACATGTACATCCTGATTTTGCGTTGAATTTCTATTTAAGACTACATTTTTATCACATGCATTAACATGGATATGATTAGGCATTCTTTGATTGTCATAAGCTACATTAGCCAAATAACCTACCCTATTGAACTGAATTTTCCCTTGATAAACCCTTTTGAGCTTTAGCTTTTCTTTTTGTATAAACGACATTTTATGCTTTAAAAAAAACTAAATGTCCTACCCAGTTCATAAAGCTAGTGAAACATTTGTGACTATTGAGTTTGTGGATGTACAAAATTCTAAGTGTGGGGGTGTACATATATGAGGGTTGGTTATAATGTTGGGATGTTATTTTTTGTCTTGTAATTGAAATTCCCATGTTCATGTAGTTTATTTTATTTTTTTATAAGGAAAAGAAAGAAAAGAAGGGAAAAGAAGGGATAAGAAAAGAAAATGGAAAAAAGAAAAAGAAAACCAAAAAGAAAGAAAGAAGAAAAAAGAAAAAGAAAAAAAGAAAAAAAGTTTAAAATATATGTATCAAGGAAGAATTGCATATATGTTGAAAAGTAAATGGTTTATGCATCTTCCCAGAGTTTTAATGGATGTGTTATTTGAGCATGTTAAATATGAGGTATATGTTGGCTTGGAAGTTTCACTCTTGTAATTTCATTGGCATAAATTGTATGACTGATTCCTTCGGGTTGGCATATGCTTCATGTGGTTTATGTGTGAGAGCTGAATGGGTTTGTGAAATGTAAATGTTGCATCCGTCATAACCGACAGTACCCAGTTTTTGATTGAGTGTTACTTATGTTTCACTAACTTTGATGGATTTCATGCTACTTAACCCAAATATATGTCACCTAACCTTTTCTCACATTACAACCTTGAAAAGTCATTTGATTCATGATTTTGTATGTGAATTTTAGTCGTGGAGAAATGAAATAATATGTAAAGTTATGGATTGCCATGATCATAAATGGTGTTGAGTGCACCTGTGGATATATTTTTGTTAAACACATTTTTCGAGCCTACCTTTAGATTGGTCAGTTTTTGAAGATGATGTATGTTGATTGATCATGAGTAAAAGCTTGGAATGTTGATTTCATATTATGATTTTTGAAAGTTATTCATTTGTTTATGATTATATATGTTGGATCAGAAAAAGAAAGCATGCTATATTTGGAGAAACGGTAGATTTCAAAACTTTTAAGAAATCATTTTTCCAGTGGAAG
>JAOQMP010076847.1:0-19263 GCA_027563575.1 Erythroxylum pedicellare | reverse complement strand
GTACTCCATACAGTCTTACTATCTCATTCACATACAAATCTGCAAGTCTATTCAAAGAATAGTCAGGACGAACGGGTAGAAAATAAGCAGATTTAGTAAACTTATCCACAATTACCTATACAACATCATGTTTTCTTTGAGTCAAAGGGAGTCCAGTAACAAAATCCACAGTAATGCTATCCCATTTCCATTGAGGAATAGAAATAAGATGTAGCAAACTAGATGGGACCTGGTGCTTAGCTTTAATTTGCTGACACGTCGGACATTTAGCTCTATAAGCCACAATATCTTGTGTCATACCTGACCACCAATAATGCTGCTTCAGATTCTAACATATCTTGTTTCCACCAGGATGCATAGTAAATACTGTATTATGAGCCTCAAATAATAGCTTTTTCTTTAATTCATCATTAGCTAGCACACACAACCGATCTTTATAATACAATTCAACGTCTCCTTGTACAGAAAAATCAGGTTGCTTACCATCCTAGGTAGCTAAGATAAATTGTTGTAACTTATCATTAACTCTCTGAGCATCACAAATCTCCTGTCTCAAGGTAGGCCTTGCTTTTATCTGAGCTATTAAAGCTCCATCAGATACAAGTTCCTATTCACCTTGCTTAATTGATAATGTTGAAATTGTCTTCCAACTCAAGGCATAAGCTACGACATTAGTCTTTCCCGGATGATAATCCATAACACAATCATAGTGCTTAAACAATTCTAACCAATTCCATTATCTCAGATTGAGTTCCTTTTAGGTAAGCAAATATTTCAAATTTTTATGATCTGTGAAAATTCTACATTTTTCCCATACAAGTAATGCCGCCAAAGTTTCAGGGCAAACACTACTGCTGCAAGTTCTAAATCATGTGTCGGATAGTTCCGTTCATGTGATTTTAGTTGCCTAGAGGCATAAGCAACTACTTGTCCTTCTTGCATCAAAACACAACCCAAATCACATAACCCAAACCATTTCTTGATGCATCAGTATACATAACATACTCCTTACCAGAAGTAGGTTGAACTGATACAGGAGCTTCAGTAAGCATACTTTTCAATTAATCAAAACTATTCTGACATTTGTCAAACCATTCATACTTCACTCCTTTCTGTAACAATTTAGTTAAAGGGGATGCTATCACCGAAAACCCCTTCACAAACTGAAAGTAATAACCAGCCAGACCCAGAAAACTTCTCACTTCTGTCACATTCTGTGGTGGCTTCCGGTTAACAATCACTTCTATCTTGCTCGGATCAACTCTAATTCCTTCAGAAGAGACAACATACCCTAGAAATGATATCTCCTGAATCCAGAATTCACATTTGCTCAAATTAGCATTCAACTGTTTTTCCCACAAAATTTGTAACAGAATTTAGAGATGCTCCATATGATTATATTCATTTTTAAAATAGACCAGGATATCATTAATAAATACCACTACAAACTGATCCAAATACGGCCTGAATACTCTATTTATTAAATCCACAAATGCTACTGGAGCATTGGTTAACCCGAATGGCATTACTAGGAATTTATAATGTCCATAACGAGTCCTGAATGTAGTTTTTGGTATATCCACATCCTTTACCCGAAGTTGATAGTATCTTGATAGCAGATCGATCTTTGAAAACACTCCTGCATCTTTTAACTGAACAAATAAGTCTTCAATCCTTGGCAACGGATACTTGTTCTTCACTGTGACTCTATTCAATTGCCTGTAATCAATGCACATCTATAATGTACCATCCTTTTTTTTTAACAAACAAGACTGGTGCTCCCCACGGTGATACACTGGGTTGAATAAACCCTTTATGCAGAAGCTCTTGTAACTGCACCTTCAACTCCTTCAATTCAGTAGGAGACATTCTGTACGGTGCTCTGCTTATAGGAGCATTGCCAGGCATCACTTCAATAGATAACTCTACATCCCTTTCAGGAGGGAGTCCAGGCAATTCTTCTAGAAACACATATGGAAACTCCTTCACTATCGGAATATCCATCAATTTACTAAGCTCTTTTTTCGAATCAAACATAAAAGCTAGATACGCTTTACATCCATTCCTGAGGAGCTTCCGGGCTTACATAGCAGATACCACATTAGTTAAAGAACTAGTGCAAACGCCTTGCAATACTATTGTAGGCTGATCCAACTTCCTAAGCATAATTATTTTTGCACCACAATCTACTACTGCCTAGTGTTTAGATAACCAATCCATACCCATAATCAAATCAAATTCATAAAAAGGTAATCTGATCAGATCTGCTACATACTCATTTCCTTGGATCAGAATAGGACAGTTCCTATACATATGATTGACCAACACACTACTACCTAAAGGACTAGTTATATGCATGTCATACTCTAACTGATCTACAGGCATTTCCTTATTAAACATTTCTCCCCCACATATATAAGAATGAGTGGATCTAGGGTTAATCAATGCATGAATTTCAGAATTAAAGAGAGAAACAATACTAGTAATGACGTCTGGTGCTAGACGTCCTGATCCTCACGAGCTTTCAGTGCATAAGCTCGAGCTGAAGCAGAAGGCACAACTGGTTGATTCACAGTTTCTGAATGGGAACTCGGATTAGTTCTGTTCTGATAATATCCTCCTTGACCCCTACCTCATCCTCTGTTCCCAGCAGATGCATGGGAGACCTCCCTATTGACTTGTGATGTCTGAGCCTGTCCGAGACGGCAACTAGCTATCAGATGCTCAATACTGTCACAATAAAAATATGCTCCCGTAGCCCTCTTGCAAACACTTCAATAATGCACAGAACAATTAGGGCACTCTAGAGGATTAGAACCTCGACCCCCAGACGACCCCCTATTAGAAGCAGTCCTTGAGGGATAATTTTGTGACCTTCCCCAAGCTACAGATCTCTGAGTAACTTCTAGTGTGGAAGAAGCACCTTCCTTACTTTGTTTTTCTAAGGACTGACCTCCTCTAACAAAGCCCCTCCACTGACTTCTTTCTCTTCTGATCGTCTCATGCCTCTCAATCTTCATAGCATCTTGTACTAATTGATGGTAAGTCACTTGTTACAACAGAGTAAATGTTGCTAGATGCTCCTTGATGGGGTCATGCAATCCTTCCTCGAACTGATGACATCGAAACTCCTCGGTAAGCACAGATTCAGGGGCATACTTATTGAGTTGGTTAAACTCCCGATCATACTCAGCAACTGACAAATTCCTTTATTTCAGATTCAGAAATTGCTTCCACTTATCCTTTTTGCAAGCCTCTGTCATATACTTAGCTTTAAATTCTTTGGCAAAGTAATCCCAAGTCAGGGGCACAGGTAGCTGCGGATTCCTCAGCACGAACTTCCACCATTCATAAGCTGCTTCCTACAGATGGGAGACAACACAGTGCACCATTTGCTCTATTGGACAACTGATCTCATCCAACACTCTTTTCACCTTCTCAATCCAGAACTCAGCCTTTTCGGATTTCTCCAGAGATGTCCCTATAAATTCCTCTGCTCCATACTTCCGCAGCTGATCAATTGGAGCCTTAGGTGCAGTCATACGATGCAGTAACGTCATCATATCTTGAGACAACTTAAATAAAGCCTCTCCCTACGCTGGAGGAGGAGGTGGCACCTCAGCTTTATCTCGTTTGAGCCTAAAGGGTCTAGATATTGATGGATGAGTTTGCTCCAGATGATTGCTCTTAGCAACTTCATCAATAACATCACGTGATCTCTCCATCATTAATTCTATAGACAAAATATGGGACACCACATTAGGCCAAAACACAACTTGTACACTCAAATAGAAGCAACAGTTAAGCACTGGTTAAACCAGAATCGCCTAAACCATGCTTTGATACCAAGTTGTATAACACCCAAATACCCCCTAAGAGGATATGGTAGTGTCACACAAGATAGTACACACAAACTAAAACTTTTTGCGAAAGCATAGCATTCAAAATTTTCCATTAGAAGTAATTCAGAACAAACATACATCATATTATACACTGAACTTAAAACAAAAGTCACCCTCTTTTTCTATCATCGCAATTATGCCTTAGATATTTTGTTCGAGACAGGACTACTTGGGTGTTGATCGAAAGACACCTTGATAGAGGAGGGACATCACCTGGGCTTAGCAGATAGTGATTTAGTGGAAAATGATGCATTTTATCAGTTGCTTATGGGTTGACTTATTTATCTCACCATCATACGACCTGACATCTGTTATGTTGTTCATATATTGTCTCAATTAACCTAGGCCTAGTGTAAAGAGCATTTAGAGGCAGTTATGTGAGTTATTCGATATCTTAGACAGAATCTTAGGTAAAGGATTTTACTTCATGCCGACAATGATTTGCAGCTTTGCACTTCTTGTGATTCTGATTGGGTGAGCTACCCATTACTCGACATTCTGTGATAGGCTATTTTGTGACTATAGGTCAATTTCCCATTTCATGGAAAAATAAGAAATAGAGCACAGTATCTCACTCCTCTGTGGAAGTTGAGTATTGGGCCATAGCTATGACTATGAGCTAATTGCTTTGATTAAAATCCTTTTTGGCTTCTTTGGGCATTGTTCTTTCTGAGCCCATGGATCTTTTCTACAATAGTCAGTCTATCATACATATAGCAGCTAACCCAGTGTTTCACGAGCGCAGTAAACATATTGAGAGCGGTTGTCACTTTATCTAGGAGCAAGTACAAACAGGCATTATCATTATGACACATATGTGATCACAATACCAACCAAAAGATATTTTCACCATAGCATTTGGACATTCGCAATTCTTGATTTTATTGGGCAAGTTAGTCATCCACGACGTGCACGTGCCAACTTGAGGGGAAGTATTGTGATTTGGTGTATATATTTTCTATATTTACATATATTCTTTTTTTAGTAGTATACTTTATATAGGTCTTTACGTTATTTAGGACTTTAAGAGTTGTATCTTTACCTTCTTTAGGACTCTAAGAGTTGTATATATTTTGTAACTTTGTTGTACATTATTCTCCAACAATATTCATCAATTATTGTACTCTTCCACCAAATATATGAATATCCAAACAAAACACAAGATACTCGTAATGACCTTGAGAACCAAATTGCACTTCAATTACCAATGAACCATATTATAATAAGATGGTAAAGAGCAATGACTCCAACGAAAATGGTGAAAATAGCAAGAGAACAGTGGATAAACGAATTTGTATTGATATTTTTGTATGTGGTGGTTTACAATATAGAAATACATTCCTATTTATATAATAAGCTAAGGTCTAGGAAAGGAAAGTAAATATTTTAGGTAGAATATACATGATCAAAACATGATTAAAAAATTGGTAGAATATGTGATAATATAACTAAAATTGTGGAGGATATTCCAATGAATATTTCTTAATTTATCGTCCCCTTAAGCTCATATAGGAAGCAATTTTGAGCTTGTTTCAAAACTGATGAAATGTTAAGGAAGTAAAAGCCTTTTTCATAACATGATATCCTTCTATGGAGACAGTTGTTTTGTAAGTTTAACTCTATTTGTACACTTTGCTAGTCTTTCAAGGCTTAATTCATTACTTATATCTACCCTTTTTCACAACATTTATTATCTATTCCTTTTTTGGAATGTGATGAATGAAGAGTGCTTTCATGGCTACCAAATCTTAAATAAATTGGATGTAAATTTCAATGTATTTAGTATGGTCATGAGCAATTGGATCTGCAGTAAGAAATATGGAATCAAGATTATCATACCATAAGGTTGGTTGAAGATTATGCAGACCAATTTCAATGAGAAGTGATGTGATCTAACATAGTTCAGCAGATGCAAGAGCAGTGCTTGTGTACTCTGCTTAAGTACTAGAATGAGCTATAGTCAGTTCCTTCTTAGAGCTCTAAGAGATTAAGTTAGATCCCAAAGCACATATAGCAATCAAAGGTTGAATGATGATTATCAAGGTAGCCATCACAGTCAGCATCAAAGTAAACAATAAGGTTTAGTTGGTTAAGTATAGGCTATAGGAGCGTGTTGACTGTAAATATTGAAGAACCTCTTAAACATTAATATTAAATGAAAGAATTGAGACACTTTATTTATAGTAAATTGAATATCCAAGCGTGTAAGAAAGAGGTATTGAATGGCTCTAATAGTCCTACGACATCCAGTTAGGTTAGAAAGAGAAAGTTTGTAGTTTTTAAATAAAGGTAGGGTCGTTGTCATAGGTGTAGGGACATGTTTGGAATGGTTTAGGTGGGTACAAGTGAAGAGTTCTTGGGCATATTTGTTTTGGGTGAGTAAAAGGTTGTCATATGTTGTAGTGGCTTTAATTATAAAGAAGTACTAAAAAGGGCCAAGATCTTTAATAAAGAACGTGTCATTGTGGTTACTAATAAGAGATGAGATAAAGGGTTGTAAAGAACCTATGACCAAGATGTCATTTAAATAAACTAAAGAAATGTGGTATCAGTGGGAGTTTGGTGGACAAAGTAAGAGGTGTTAAATTTCGGAGTGACATTTAATGAAACAAGTTTTCGACTTAATTAATAAAATCAAGCACGTGGAGCCTTTTTGAGATTGTAAAGGGATTTTTAAAGACCACATACATACTGAGGATGATGAAGATCAACAAAACTAGGGGGTTGAATCATATAAATAGGTTCTTGAAGACTACCATGTAAAAAGGTATTATTGACATCAAGTTGATGAATATGTCAAGTTTTAGTGGTGGAAATAGTTAGAATGATGCGAATGATTATAGATTTGATAACGGGGCTAAAGGTGTTGGTATAGTCAATACTAAGTGATTGATTATAACCTTTGGTAACTAGCTATGCTTTATAACAATTTGGAGAGTCATCATGTTTATATTTGGTTTAAAGAACCCATTTGCAACTGACTAAGTCGACATTAGGTCAAGGTGGAACAAGGGTCCAAATATTGTTGTGATGGAGAGGTTTAAACTTATCTTGCATCATTTGACGCTAATGAGAAAACTTCTTTTCTTGGATACAAAATGTCATATTAGGGCCATTTTAAGAGGGAGTTAAGGTATGAAAGGTATCATAGTCAAGTAGAATTCATATGACACATGTTCTATCTCGTGTTCAAGTTACCATATAATAAAGATGAGATGAGGGTGGCATGGGTGGTGAGGGATGGTAGGGCTAAAGATTGGTGTGGGGATTGAGGAGGAGTATTATGTGGAAGAGAGATTAGTATTGGTGAGATATTTTGTAAAGAAGGATTGTACTTGAGAGGGTTAACAAGGGAAAATTTTTAGAGTGATGAATTGAGAGTAAGGAAAAAGTGTTTCAATGAAGTGAATGTGACAAGAAATGTAAATTTTATTTATATTGACATGTTTCTATATAGCGTTCTACAACAGCGTAATACATTCTTTTATATATAGTGAGCTAAGATGCAAGAAAGGAAAGTAAATATTCTAGACAAAATAAACATGTTGAAAATATGGTGAGAAATGATAAATTGCTAAAAATCTTTGATAATACAATTGAAATTGTAAATGATATTCTAGCGAATATGTCTTGATTAATTAAAAAACAATGGTTAGCTACAAATTGAAAATCTATGAGAAAATTAAAGTGAGTGCTAATCAGCAAGTTGTAAGCGAAGCAAAGAGTTGAAGAATGACAATTTAAGATCTAAAAATGTGAGGCGTGTTTATAATATGAGAAAATTAGGGAAAATTAGGAAAAATTGTACGGTGAGTAAAAGGCCTTGGAGTTGACGTCTCAGTAAGTGTTTTCCCTAATCAGAGTTCATTGTTCTCTTTTTCTTTGCCGATTGTTTTCTCCTTTTGTTCTTCTCTCATGATTATTAAAGAGCTCTTTTCCTGGCATCCGAGTTATTGTTGTTGTTGTTGTTTTTCCAATTTCCTTGTTTTGCCGTGTTCCCCTTTTTCATACGACTCTTTACATAGTTTTCTAGATTTATTTTCACCAATTATTTGCTTAACATAAAATTTAAGTTTGCAGAAAATTAAATAAGCTCCTAACAAAATTAAAAGACAATCAAAATCATTACAAACCAATTATGACAAAAGTATAATTGGAAGGCAATGAATTAAAATCAGAATAGAGGAAAATAAAATTCAAAAATTAATGAAATAATGTACTTATTGAGTTTAATAAATAAAAAAGTTTTAAAATTAAAATTAATAACATGCAAGCCAAGCTTAATGAAAAAGGTCTCGAAATAAAAGCAATGAATGAAATGAATGTAAAATTATTAAAAATGTAATTTTTATTTCTTAAATAAATAAAAATATGAAGAAGCTATTGGACACGATTAAGTATCTTCGAACTTTATTTTCATATTCTCAACAAATAAATTTGAATTAGAACTTGAAACAAATATAAAAAACCTTAAATAGAAACATATGCCAAAATGTTAGCTATACACTAGCTTTTGTTTTGTTAAAATTTAAAGAGTAGGAAGACCGCATTTGTTATTAAATTCTAGGAAGTAGGTGGATGTCTAATGCGTCAATATGGACCTGGCCACATTAACTTGCCATATTGGAGGAGAATTATCCAATGTCGCATCTGCTTAGTCTTTAGATCATCTTTTAACTGATTTGGCCTACTACGTAAGCGTTTCGGACAGGAGAGTTAATAAAAGTTGGGAAAGTTAGAAACCTTAGAGGACTAAATTAATTTAAGTATTTGATTAGGAAAATAAGTATAGTAGTGAGACAAAAACTCGCAAGTCCAAGTTATGAGTAATCTTAAGACCTCATTTTAATCTGTTTTATCCTTTTATTTCTCCCTTTTTGCCATAGTTTTTTGATCTTTTCTTCTGTGCAAAGGCATACTGACATAAGAGATATTAATGATAAATATTTTTTACTACATTATAATACTAAATTCATGATGTATAAGCAATGAATTTAACAAGTAATCGGCATATCAACTAACCATTTTATGTATAAACTGACTAGTTTTGTTGAGCCATTCAAACAATCCTACTTAATAAGAGGAGTTTGGTATGTCAAATAAGTGTCGTTTCTTCGTCTATACTAAAATTTCTATCCCATTCAATGGGATTTACTCTTTAGCCATCCAAAATTTTGGAACTCTTCATCAGAAGGTCAAATAATCAATGAATTTCTTTTGCTCTTTATCGTAATTTTAATTTCATTTTTTCTTTTGATGTCTTTTGTCCATCATGCTACGAATCATAATTATTGTACAATCTCCAATTGTTTCTCATACTAGAGTATCAAATTAAATTTTTAGATTACCAACAAGGCCATGTTGAAGTCACCTATATCCATAATGTAGCATATTAGAAAATGATTTGAATAGCTAAATGTAATATACGAGTTATTAATATGTGTTTTTGAGCTATAAATATGATATTAAAGATTTTAAACTTTATAATCGTGATTCTTTATATCATATATGTTGTTAATTTGCCATTAATAATTATCATATATGTTGACTTCTTCTTATAATAGGTCTACTATATCTCCAATGCTTCCTATTGATTTTCTTTCAATTTCTATTCCTTTAAGACACATGAATATGTTATAAAATCTAATACTCATATGTCCACCAGCTTATCTTAAATACTAACATTGTATGTACTCACTACGACTCATCAAACCAATAGTCCTGCCACAGATTTTAAACAAAAATTTATACTAGTTGCCTAATTACATTATTTATGATTACATATCTTCTTTGTATTATTCTTATACATTTTCTATTGTTCTTTTGAACCTCAAACATGAACTCAAGTTGTTAAGTATATTTAGTGGAGAGATGATATACATTTCAATTGGAGGTTTTAAGATTAAACAATTTATCGACCATTCCCAACTTGCATCCTAAAAAAATCCTATTGGTTGTAAAAGGGTATACAAATTAAATTAAATATGGAAAATTTGAAAGAAATAAGACATTGTTAGTTATAAAAGGCTACATACAATAAGAACTATGGACTATTTTGATACTTTTCTTTAATGGAAAATATGACAACTATTTTGATGTTTTGTCTCTTTCTTTAATCAATCATTAGATTTTGGAACAATTAGATCTTAATAACGCTTTTTTACATGGCAATTCTAACAAAGAGTTCCATATGTTTCTTCTAAAGGCTACTGATTTTTCTAGCTCTTTGAAGGTTTGCAAACTAAACAAATCCTTATATGACTTGAAACAAGCTAGTTGTTAATGGTATATGAAGCTATTAAATTCTATGTTTTCTAAAAAATTCACACGAGCAATCTTCAAATTCACGGTTGTTTATTATGTCTTCAAATGTTCACTTAGTCATTTTTCGATTTATGTAGATGACATTCTTTTTGGCTAGTGATAGTTTTGAGAAAGTTGATGTTATTGAAGGCTTTTCTTCATACAATTTTCAATATTGAGGATTTATAGTCATTAAAATTTTTCCTTGGCTTAGAGATTGATTGGAATTAACATATGTAAAAAAACTTGGTATTGTCTTTTTGAGGAAACTGATTTTATTGATTGTAAACCAATTTCCACCCTTTGTTTCCATATAAAGTTAGAAAAAAATATGTAGAGGATTTTTTTACTTCTCATAGGAGATTTGTTAAAAATTACTTTATGTAACTCACACACATATGTCGTCCATTAATTAAGTCAACCTATTGATAAGCCAAGTACAGTTCATTTGTAGGCTTCTTATATGGTATTATGATATATTAAGGATAATATAGATCAAAGCCTTATCTTTCCTTCTAATTCTTCTATAAAGTTGTAAGGTTTTTATGACTTAAACTGTGGTGCTTGTCTAGTCATTAGGAAGTTAATCACTAGTTTTTATGTGTTTCTTATTGATTCCTCTATTCTTTGTCGATTTATAATTTCAAAATCATCTTTAGATGTAAATTATGATTCCATAAATATTGTTACTTATGAAATAAAATGGCTAGTTTGATTGTTTCAAGATTTGCATATACCTTATGTTGATTAATTTACAATTTATGATAGAAAATTTGTAATTCATATAGTTAACAATAAAAACCACAAACAGATCAAACATACCAAAATTGACTTATATTTGCTTCCCAATAAAGTTTAAGAAAGTGTAATTAGATTAATCCTTTTTACTTCTATACATAAAACTGTGTAATTTTTTACTAAGCCAGTACTTCCATCTCAGTTTTTACCAAGTTGAATATGCAAAAACTAATTTTGCTCTTTAACTTAAGAGGGTGTATTCCCTATAGAAGGATGTTGCCATTAGATGTTACACTTAGTTCTTAATTTATAATTTTTTAAATAGTATATTATTATAATCTTCCCTATGATTTCATAAAATTTTCCAAAAGTCCTTGTACTTTAAAAATTGATGGGAAGCTTTTATGTTTTATAAAAAAGTTAGAAAATAAGTTGACATTTTAAAATTCCCCTTTAACTTTGGAAGCTTAATGTTTTTGAGATATGTGAACAGCTATATCATGAGGGACGATTAAGAAATAACAAACCATATATGTAGTAAAAGTTAAATAAATTTTACTTCCCCCATAAGGTCAACTGCTATGTGTAATTAAATAATAATATTTTTACAATAAATAAATATATATATAATATTTATTATTTTGCAATAAATAAAATTCTGTAATATGATTTGATTTCCCCTAAATTAGTTCTCCTTATATAAATCCATAATTTTCCTAACTTGACTTGAGTCCCTTTATTCTTTGTTACCCTAATTTGCTTCTCCATTGTTCTTTTATTTTTCTAGTCCCTCTGCTCATAGTTTTGTTGTTATTCATCATTCTCTAGTTGTTGCTACACTAACGTTTCGTTGTTCTTCAATCACTCTGGTCACAAAAGTTTTCTCCACTCCAAGCACAACTTTGTTTCTCCAGCGACATATATCTATATATATATTCTTTAGTGTTTATAGGAAATGAATAAATAATTATTCGTTTGTATATTATTGGATTTCTTATTTGTACAGTTAGAGATAGTGGATTTGTGGTGGTCCTCCTTATAGTCCCTCTTCTTTATGATTAGTAAATTAAAGGTTATTGGTCTAACATTTAAACAGTTTTGTGTACCTATCAAATTTATGTAATACATGTAGAAAGTGCATTTGATTGTTCTCAGGATTAGGTTTCCAAGTTTTCAACCTATCTTATGATAATAAGCACTGCATTGTCTTGTTATGACAATTTCACCAACTTAATTGTGTATGAAGTAGACAAATATATGGATTGACATCTTATCTTATGATAACAAGCATTGCTTTGTCTTATTTTTGTTATACACTCCACAAACATAGCTACTAAGGATTGTTGATTGATAAGAAAGTTCCAACAAGTTCTACTTTTTTCAGAAAGACTCTAAGTTTACCTAAATTAGATAGCTGACAATTTTTTTCTGTATATTTACCAATATGTAACACCGACAATATAACACCTAACTTGTTGCTATAAAAGTACAAAAAGCACATAATAATCTTTTGCTCAATAATTGTAATTTCTTCTTACTCTTATAATTGTGTGATATAACATATCAAAAACTAATAAATATTAACTTCTAATTTTTAGATATAAAATCATCATTTAATTAATAAATGGAATTTGCTCTCTCCTATTTTACTTGTGTTTTGGTTCTTATCTTTTATTTTGGCATATATGGCTTCCTATATTTCTTTCTAATCAAAGAAAAGTAAATGTTGTTATTAAAGAACTTTTTGATTTCATTTGAGTGGAATTATTTTTTTAAATTCAATTGGATTAATGTAGACATAGAAAAAATGATTTTTTTAATCATTGATTGAAACACATAAGTTTATATAAAGAGAAAATCTAATTAGTAGAAAGTAATTTTGAAATTGATAATGTCTAGCTAAAGTAGATAAAAGTGATCACTTAGATAGTTGAACTTAAATAGTACAAAATTATTAAGTGGTTTTATATGAGGTTCTCCAATTAATTTTCACTTATAATATGATAATAGTTCAAAGTCAACAAAATGCAATTCATTTAAGAAATGTAAAGTTAAATTTTCATATTAGTAAAGTTTCAAATTCCATTATTGCCTCTCAATTGCTAACTTATTTATTAAGTTTTTATTTTATAAATATATAATTATTTGAAATAATTTAGTAAGTTTTTAAAGAAATATATATATGATACCATTTCAATTTTGCTGTATTTTTGAGTTATGGTTGTGCTTTGATGATGAAATATGTCTTATGAATTGATTTTCACTGATATATATATATATATTATGTGCATATTCTTTGTCCATAATACTTCATTTACATCTTGCATCTTATTTTATGTAAATAAGATTTGGAAACTTGAACGTTCATGTGATTAAAAATGTTCTTTACTCTATTTGGTATATTATATTATCTTCTTTTACTTGGAACTTTTATTGTTCATATGTATCAATTGAAATATTCAACAATTGCAAATATGCATATTATTGAAGCTTTATGTTTTTACTTTGCTGTAATATAATTATGGTTTTTTCATTTTTTAAAAATTTATCTATATAGGATGGCAATAAACAGAAGAGCTAATATGAGGATATTTCATTTTAGACATTTTACTTAGGAGGGTACAATGAAGTATGTTGGTGAGCCTTTAGAAACTTTTGACAATGTAGACTTAGATTATGTAAGTTCGAGAGAGGTATATAAAATGGGTGCTATTTATGATATACAAATATTGTTAGTGCACGGTATTTGATTCCCAAGAAGGTGTTGCAAGAAGGTTTGAGGATGTTATAATCCAATCAAGGTGAATTTGATTTGATTAAATTGTTAAAGGTATGAAGTATGGTTGATGTTTATATGGAGAATATAAATAAACTAACACAGTGTTTACCAATATTAATATGGCATGCTAATTGACATAAAATGATATGGTTGTAGAATTAGGAGGTGATACTGAAGTGGATATGGGATGTAGTTTAGGAGTTAATTTGAATAGTCATAGTAATGTTGTTGTGGATATAAGAGGTTGTGACGTTGAAATTAGTGATGATGGTGATTCTGATATGGGTGCTTAAGATAGAGTTGATTTGGGTGGTGAAGATTTGGATAATGAAATGGGTGCTTAAGAAGGAGGTGAGTTGGGTGGTCGAGATAGAGATGAATTTGACTCAGATTTCAATATTAGTGTTGATGCAGATCATGACACAATATATATTGACTCTTTTGATCATGAGAGTTTCATAACTAGTAATGAATATCCTAGTGGTGAATAGTTAGATGTTGTATTCAAGCGACCTAGTGAAAGTAATAGATATCTTTTTGTAATTGTTGCAAGTAAATGGATATTAAGGATGATTTTCGATAATGCTAAACACTTTAAAGAAGCAATTGCTAATTATGTAGCAACAATAAGATTTAACTTAAGTTTTAAGAGTAATGAAGCAAAAAAGATAAGATATGGTTGCACTGATGGTTGTCTATTTGGGTTGTATGCTTCATATGATAGAAAAGATAATAGCTAGAAACTGAAAACTTATATCCAAATCGTACATGCAATCCAACAAACAAGCCAAGGTTGGTTACATCTAAATTTATCATAACAAACTTTAAGGAAAAGATCATAGGCAAGACAAGTACTAAAATCAAGAAAATGGTTGAAGAATGTAGAGAGAAACTAAATTTATCTGTTAATTATAGCATGTGCAAGTATGCAAAGAGAAAGATAATCAAAGCAAAAGCAAAAGAGCAGCATAACGAATATGTGAAGTTTTATGGTTATATATGTAAATATAAAGAAATGAATCTAGGTTTTATAGTAGAGTTTCAACTTAGAAGGGATGAAGATAAATTGATATTTAAAATGTGTGTGTGTTTTAATGCAATGAAGAAAGGGTGGAAGAAGATAATTGCTATGGATGGATTTTTTTTCTAAAAACAAAGTACCAGGGATAACTTCTAAATGCCATAAGAGTTGTTGACAACTGAGGCATCTATCCAATTGTATCGGGGTAGTAGTTAAGGTGGAGAATATTGAGACATAGACATGGTTTATAGAGAATTTAGCCATTAACTTAAAGCTTGGAGAAGGTGAAGGAATAAAAATGATTTCTGATAAGCAAAAGGCAATTCATCCAATTTAAAGTTTTTTGTACATATTTACATATATAACCACTTTTAACTGGTGTTCTTAATTTATAGGGACTCACATGAGCCAAGAATGATATATTGCCATATCTTACATATAAGATATGTGTAAGGAATATATATCATAACATAGGGAAATAAAAGGAAAAAGGGTATGAGGAAAGCATTTTGGAATTATGCCTAGGTAACATTCCCTTAATATTTTGATGATAGGCTCATCAAATTAAACAACTTGCACTAGGATGTGTATAAGACTTACTTAAATATTCAAAGGAATATTTACCGAAAAAAATATTCGAAGGAAACATGGAGTAGGCCTTTTTAAAGCATGGAGTCCAAATGTCTAATTGTGGATAAGAACATGAGTGAGACATTCAACTCTTGACTTTTAGTAGCCTAAGATTGCCCTATCATTAGCATGCTGGAGACTATTAGAACCATATTAATGAAAAGGTACTGAGACTTTAAGGAGCAAACCAAGATATGGAAGGGGGATATAGCTCCGGAGGTGTTAAACAAGAATAAACCCTAAATAAGACAGTTACATAACATGATTTTGATTAAACCTTTAAAAATAAGAAGAAGAAATAAAATAAAACTTACAAGGAATGAAAAAAGGAAAACCAATTTAGAGCTCTAGTACCAATTTGTGTGAACCCACCTAAAAATTAATCCTAGATAACCTAAAAACAATATTGAATCTAACTGAGAAAGCAAAATTAGATTTTTAGGAACAAGTTTGTTCATTATAAATACTTAGGTACAAAGTTCGTAAAACAATTTAAACGTCATAAAGAAGAATATTTGATAAATTTATAAGTTCAATGAATAACAAGGAATACAAATACTCACAAATCTCAACATCAAAAGTCTCAAAAACTATCTAAACCTTTTTATAAAACTCTTTAAATAGTATATAATTAGGATTTCAACATTAGATACAAGCTGAGATATAATTATGTTCCAGACCTTATTTGACATTGAAATTTGATTCCAAATGGCGCTTCTTTAACCTACTCATATGTGTGATGATTTCTTCATAAGTTGATTCCCAAGGGTCACTCGGGTTAACATATAATTGTCTGAGGTTGTTTGTAATTTGCATGCCATCTATTAATGTCTAGAGAGGGACATGGTCGATAATATGATAGTGTGTTTAGCTAAAGATGGGTCTTAAACCTCCAAAAATTTTTCAATCTTAGCTTATATCATATTAACTAGTGCTTACCCTTACTTTAGATCTAATAAGCCTTCTTAAATAGATTTTGATATGCTCTTTGAAGCTTGATCCATATATATTTCTTGAATAAGCCTATTCAAGGCCTCTTTAAACTTCTTACTCCTACCTCTTGTAATTGGTTTATTTAGCATATGTAACGGATACCTATAGATAATTAACTTTTTATCGATGAATTTGAAATGTAACTATGATATAATATCATGTAAGATAGTGGTAGGCTTCAACTTTATGTCAATGCCTAGTTTATATGTTTTTTATTCAACTCAGCAATATGTATTATGTTTTTATTTATTTCATGCTTACTTATATTTGCATACTTATGTGCATTTGATTAACTTAAATTTAATTTGAATAACTATCATTTTCTCATTAACCATAATAGGTCATGGATCTTGTTAGTCATAAAGATGTGATTAAGAAAAAGGGTACATAAAAGGGATGTTAAAAGGGAAGCTAATAAGGAAGGTATAAATGATCTAAAGTAAAAAAAAATGTTCAACTCAAACAACCACTCACTTACGAAAAGATTAATACTGAAATAAGCGTCAGTTCTTGTTTGATTACTAAATTAATATCCTCTATTGGTAGACTTGTAAGTAGGAATTACTCTAGCAAACTCAAAGGTAGTCCACAAATGAAGCAACCTAAAAAAATTTAACAAATTAATAGAAAGCAATCAGGTCTAGGAGTAAACATTAAGACACTTGAATCCTAATTTAGACTATAGTTTGTTAAGTTAAAGGATGTGAACTTATAATTGTTCAAATTAACCCTCTTCTTTTTTAAACAATGATAGTTTGTTTTAGGTGTTTAGTTATCATATTTCTTAGGCCCTTTTGGATAATAACCCTAAAATGTTTTGTTTTATGGCTTTATATTAGTGTATGAGTATTATGTATAGGTGTATGAAATAAAATCATGAGCACATTATTTTAGTACATACTAGTTATTTTAAATGATATTGGTTATGATATGTATTGCTTTATTAGTTATTTTAGTGCAAGATTATATGCTATACTAGAAATTGACTTTTTTTTAGTACATATTGATTGAAAATAATGTGTTTACAAAGATTTTTGGTGCATGAAACTAAATTAAATTTCATAACATTTTGATTAATGTTATATTAATTGCACTAATGATATTGTTACATTGACATCTATAATCCAAATTCACTAAACTATACTCACATTATGAACTTATTCATATTACATCTAGTATACAGTTCAACCAACATCAATATGGAGGACTTCATAAAAGATATTTAAAGTAGAGGGAATAAAAATAAAACAATAAATATTACTACTAAGCTCTTTTTCCATCTCCTTCTTCCAATTTTATAAGATTTTTTAAACTTTAATAATGCAAATGTTTAAATAAAACCAATATCCAAACTTAATAATAATGCAAATGTTTAAATAAAACCAATATCCAAACTTAAACACAACCTAAAAGCTAATCATATAATGGTTTTATTACTTTTTAGAATCTTCATTCTCTCAGTAGTGTGTCTTTTATTGAAGCAATCTACATGAACAAGTAGGAATTCTAACCAAAGAAAGAAATTACATCCTTTTATATTTTCTCTAAGATTGATTAGCCCACATATTACAAATATTCTCCAAGTTTTCAAATATGTCATTAAGAACTTGAAAATAGCATCAACACCATACTTGTATAATTAGCCCATATATTATAAATATTCTCCAAGTTTTCAAATATATCCTTCGGAACTTGACAATAACATTAAAGCCATGCTTATATGGCAACTTTGTCGCTGATGTTTTTGGATGCCCTTAACATAAATAGGATAGAAAATGTAATGATTATTAATGGAGTTGCTACTCTACCTTATTGAGGAAAGATAATAAAAACTAATAAAAAAGGAACTAGAATTTCCGAAACTAGGGAATTTGAGTTTGAGGGTCGAATTGTAAAATAAAGAAGTGTTAGATACTTAATTTTACTCGTAAAAGTGGTTATCTAGGTCTGAAAAAGATTTTACAAAATAGGAGTGTAAAACAAGTGAAAATTTAGATGTGAGTTAAATAAAATACAAATAAAATAGAGATAAAGCAAGTAGTTGATTGTTAGGAGTTTGATATTTTACCTAGAGCTTAAAAATGTACATAGAGTGATGTCTAAGGTTTAAAATCAAAATCAAAGGAAATGGTTAAACTTCTAAGAGTACATAATCTTACATTAGGTTTGAAAATAAAAGTGGAATACCTAAAAGGTTCTTAGGATTTGTAATAGAGAGAGTACTTATAATAGATCATAGGTCTTGAAATTAAAATGTTTAGAGATGGATCGTAGGGACTAGAACTAAGTGATGCCTAAAGTTGGGCTTTTTAGTTTTGAAAAATAAAGTACTTAGAAGGAATCTTAAAGCTTTACATCAAAATGAAATATCTAAAGTTGAGTATTAGGACTTGGAAATTTAAAAAGAGATGTCCAAAAATAAGTCTTAGTGCTTGAAATTGAAAAGAGATGTCTAGAGTTGACTTTTAGGATTTGGAATTAAGATGAAGTACCTAGACTAGAGCTAAGTATTAGGGCTTGGAATTAAAGAGGAATATTTAAAAGGTTGAGTCTTAAGAATTGAATTAAATTTGAGATGCCCAGAGCCAACTCTTAGATTTTGAAATGAAGGAAATGTTTAGAGTTGTATCTCAGGACTTTGAATAAAATTGATACAAGACTAGAAAAGGGGCTTAGGGTACCTAAGGTTTGACCAAAGTTTTGGGGTTTTATGGTTTGTAATTATATATTTTTACTAATCATGTCTTGCCCCTTAATGAGTTTTTTTTTATTGAATTGATTTGCCCCTCCTATATGATACTATCATTTAAAAATTATCAAAACTAATAAGTAAGATAATAAAATGATTAATTTTTAGTTTTATTTTAAGCTGGGGTCTAAACTGAGCGATTAAGCAT
>JAOQMP010076831.1:0-19266 GCA_027563575.1 Erythroxylum pedicellare | reverse complement strand
AAGAACAGTATTGGAATTAAAGGAATCAAAATCAAGAAGAAAACTGTTTCAGGTAAGAGATTGAGGGGTGGGTTGGATAAGGCTATGAAAAAAAGGAAATCAGCAAAAAAAGTTTAGACTAAGGTAAATTTTACAATTGCAGCACCAATAATACCATTTAACCTTGAGCTTATATTTGTAACTTTTTTTCTTGAATTCCATATCCCTTATATTTTTACTTTTTAATAAAAATGATTGAATGCTTTAACAATTATTCTACTATTTGATTATATACTATTTAACTTTTTTGATGATAGGTTGTCTCTGCCAATTCAAGTCAAACAAATACAATTGCAGCACCAACATTACCATTTAATCTTGAGGTTCTATTTGTACTTTTTTTTTCAATTTCATGTCCCTTACATGTCTAACTTTTTAATAAAAAGATTCAATGTTTTAACAATTAGTCTAGTATTTCGATTATATACTCTTTCACTTTTTGATGATAGGTTGTCTCTGTCAATTCAAGTCAAACAAATTCTATTGCACCACCAACATTATCATTTAATCTTGAGGTTTTATTTGTAAATTTTTTTCTTTAATTCCATGTCCCTTACATGTGCACTTTTTAATAAAAAAAATTCTATGTTACAACAATTAGTCTAGTATTTTGATTATATACTTTTAAACTTTTTTGATAATAGGTTGTCTCTGCCAATTCATGTCAAACAAATTCTATTGAAGGTGTTCCATTATTTATGGACATGACCTACTCCCAATTGATATTTATCTTTTACCAGAATACTATTAATAATGACATTATATTTAGTAACTTATTCACAATTCACTAATGATACTATTGTTTCTTATTCTTATAGGCATAATAACCACATGGTGTAAGCGATGTGATGATAAATAACTCACGACAAAATAGTAATGGTAACTATGATGGTGCAGATATATGTGGTTCTTTTTAGACATGTGATTGTCTAGCTCCATGTGCAGGAGACACATTTTGTAAACACAAAGTGAAAAAAAAAGTAGAGTATTTAAGTTAATTTGTACATCTTTATCAACAAGGTGCATATTTTGTTTTCTACTGACAATTGGCAATTTCTTTCTTATACTCTTGTTATTATGTAGTTTTTATATATTTTGTTGATTATGTATTGTTTATAAATGATGAATCCTTATGTTTAAAAAAAATTGTGCCAAAGTGTGAAATGTATAATTCTTGAAATTGTCATGGAACTTCTTATAATGGTATTGAGCTTCCTTTTTTTTTGGGATGACATTGTGGGGAAAAATATTAGTAGAAGTGAAAATGTAAATGAAGCCATAATTTAAATAAAGCTGTGAGAAAGTTATGGTGGAATGGACAAAAAGAAACCAGCTTATATATAAATGTGCATTCATATGTTACAATCTTGAAAGCAATATTCTTGAAAACAAATCAACACTAGTCAACTTTGAGAATAAATCACAGTTTACAAGTATAATTGTCACGAAAGATCTTTGGATTCATAAGCTAAACAATTATAATACAAGTATTGGCATTTAACTTCAGCTTTCCTTTAATATGCACCAAAGAGAGCAAAGAGAAGCAAGAATTTGAACCAATTGCATCCGGAAAAATGACCACATTCATCATGGAAAGCATAAAAATTACATTGAATATTTAATGCAACTTTGCATGACTACTGAGAATTTTCCACATTCTACAGATTTAATTTCCAATTAAATTTTCTCAGTAATGTTGCTAGCTTCAGGTCTCTCATTGTGACTCAACACCGTTGCTTCCATCTCTGTGGGAGTTATTGTTGCAGTTGTAGCCTGATTCTTGGTTTTGTTTGGAGCCAACTTTGCCCAATCCATGAATATGATGCATGCCGATGCACAACCCAAAAAATGGCAAATACAAGACCATACAAAGTTACAATGATGGGGAGATGCATCCAATGCTCCATATGTCTATTGCTGGGTTATACTGAAAGCAACACAGAGTATCATCTTTAGACAAAGCAAAATGAATTCGTTACCCTACAACCAAAGATAAAGCTAGTGCATTTGCACACTAATGGATTTAGTCCACAGTTATTCACCCTCACTAGCTTCACACCCTTCCAGATCCCCAAATTAACCTAATAGGAGAAGAGGGTGTCTAATTAATTGCTTCTCGGTCTTCAACACTTCAAAAATATTGTACAAGTAGCAAAATTCAATTGCAGAGAAATCAATATGAGTGCAACTTTTGGGTCTATAGAATTATGGAAATAACATATTTCATTCTAAGTTGTTCCATGATATCTGAGCATCAACAAAAGTTGTTAAAAAAGGTATAATGCTTACAGTTTTAAGTATCAGGAGGTTCGACTCAAACACCAAAAGAACATCAGATCAAGTAATATTAAGCATATGGCAGTGGTGATAATTCCAGCACCTTAGAGAAAAATGATCCACATAATTCCGGAGCTCTATACCATCTGGTTGCAACATAATCTTATTCGACAGTTAACATAAATCAAGTGCTGTTGAATTTTCCCCTAAGTGGCAATTTGGGTATAGCATTAAACAAAGAAAACATAAAGAAAAACTTACTGTCTAAAAGATAGCCATAGGACTATCATTAAAGGCTACCTTTGCAAAACCAAAATCATACCATAGATCTTCTTTCGGGCAATCAAGTAACCTAGCTAACTTTTTAGCCCCAAATGTAAATGCACTGCATATCCTATAAAAGTTACCTGAAAAGAATAGGTATTGTTAATCAACTACAAAGTAAAAAGAAACATAGAAGACAAGGTTGAAAGTAAAGTTTAGAGCATTTGAGAAACATCAATAAGAAATTACATACATTCACAATTGAATCAAGCCACTCTTGAAATTAGAGAGCTTTTCTTAAGTTTGATCTAGCTGAATTTTATTTAATATCAGCCAATTAAGTGAATGGAATGAATTGATGAATTGATGAAATATAGCAATCAAGAATGATTGTTATTCTCCCCTATCCCACACAGCCATTCAAATTGAGAATTTACAGAATAGAATATCCCATAAATGATATGGTGAACCAAGTCAAACAAGATCTTTAAACTCTGATAATCAAGGCCTTGCTCCAAAAATTAAGACCCTGAAAGCCAAATAATGAAACAGAAGTCAGACAGAGAAATAATACACAATGAGATGAAAGTAGTGTAGATAATGCACATGCATTATTTAAGCAGGCATTCTCACATCATTAATAATCTTGCCTCTTATATAATCTACTTTATAAAATTTAATATATCCTAAATTTATTGCTATTACCAGCAGATATTCAAACCCAAAAACAGAAAATATACACAAGGCTGAATTCTGTCAATGAAATGCATAACACAACTCCCTTCCAAATCTCAATTAAAATGCGACAGAAAATCAAGCAATCCTTTCAAGGTCAAATATCTAACAAAATGTGATGAGAAGTACAAAGGAACTTCATGTGTGTGTGTGTGCACATAAATGTGTCTAGATACTAGTTGAAACTTTGGGCAGAGATAGGAGCAATTTTATTGAAGAGTGGACACCAACAGTAATGTCCTTCAAGATAGATTTTCATTCATTAAAGTGCAATATAATAAAGATCCACCTACAAATTACCTTGAAAAAAAAATCAATATCCCAACAACTATAGTTATTCATATTGCAGTAATAGGCCCATCCTTAAAAAAAAAAAGCAATATCCCAGTAACTATAGTTATTCATACTGCAGTAATAAGCCCATCCTTTCCACCTTCAAATGGTGTATTTTCAGATGTGGCATTGAGTGCTATGGGACCTACAGTTCCCTTTCTAGTAAAGTTAAAAGTTAGAAACACTCAAAGTCATTCATATTGTTTGCCCATGATACTTTAGATGATCCATATCTATTTAGGTAAATAGATTGCGAGAAAATAGATTTGAGGTTTGAGAAATTTTATTTAGAAAAGAAATTCACCATAAGAATACTACTTATGTTGGCTAATTTGTCCTTAGAGTGGGGTATAAAGACCCTCTTGATGGCATAAAACCAACTCCCTTTCTTTCCCATGATCTTAGGATTGCTATCTCCACTTGAACCATGACACAAATTATACAATCAATTATTTTCAGAACCAGCCTAATCAGTCTCATCTGTATGAGTATGCAAGGACTATAAGCAAAGAAATTTTATGATAATTAATTTGTAAACAACGAAGTTATTGTTTCATTAGAGCAGCATTGTAACAGATAAGAAGTTCCAAGGTAAAATTCAACCAGATAAATCGATAAAGCCTTTATATGATCCGTGAATCTTCTTCAACAAGCACAGTGAAACAAACTAGATTTGAGCACAGTAAAAAACAAGATAGATTGAAGAAATTTTTGAATGAACAAGGAACAAAACCAGAAACAGAGGATGAATTGATGGATATTTAAGATGGAATCAGGGCCCCCAACACGTTCATATTATTTCTTAAAAGAGTGGGTTTAACAATGCTTGAAATAGAATTAAAACTCTAAAATTGCCTTAAGTCAATCGAAGTCACATAAATACAAGTACTACCGAAGCCAAATCCTTTCAAAAAGCATCTCTATTTTAAAGGAAAACAAGTCCTTGAGACAATTTTGTCGAAAGTTGTCTGACCAAAAACAAAGAGAAGATAACAATTTAGCTACAAAACAACTAGAAGATGACAGAGGGAGAGTGTTGGTTTCAGAAACACATCTATGTATTTCCAGGCAAATTCACTTAAGAGACAATTACAAATCTCGAGAAGGAATAATTGGTTATGACTGTACAGGTGATTATGGCTGTCTTAAAAGATCAATCAGCTGACACTTCAAAGAAAAAATGATTTGGAAGACAAAAGGAATTTGACATGAAATTCAACTAAAACATCACCAAAACAGTACAGAACTCTCGACGATTCCTGTGATGCCCTAATACCCCCTGGGAGGATATGGGGGTGCCATGCAGACAATATAACATACATGCATACAAAACTGAGACAAAACCAAAACATACGAAACATTCATCATGCATTCTCAATAGCTCACAACAGAAGCAATTTAGAGCAAATATAAATCATAATACACTGAGCTTAATACAACTTGTTCCAAACTAGAACTAGCCTGAATTAAGATTATTACAAACCGTCAAATAAATCCAAAGTCATATACATCAAAGACAAGCCAAAAACAAACTCCAATTTTTTTTAACAAAACAAGACTTAGACTCCATTGGCCATTGCGGTTAACTCGTCCCAGTCCTTATGTCCTTCTCTCTGAACCTGCACGGGACAAATCCACCGTGTTAATCATATAGCGTAGGGAGTAATAACTAATCTATGCATAAACTGACAACTAATTATACACAATCATGATATATCATAAGCATGTATTAACAGTTTATCCGAACGAACAATTCAAACATATTATATAAGATCTCAAACAGATTGTATAGAAAACAGAATTGAGTCTCAAAAGAGGGTATAAACTCTTCATAATCAGAACATAATTTCTTTGTTTATATTAAAGTCAGACAGAAATCAGAATATAAAATCATATGACTGTTAAATCCATTTATAGAAGCGGGTAACGGGACTTATACAGGAGATACCATGATTGGTATCAGCAGGAGAGACGTGTGTCTCGATATTAGAAGACACCGACTTGTCAATACAGGAGACACTGAGGTGTCAATAACAGGAGCAGCTACAGACCCTTCTAGGCATGCCTATTTACTCACGACTAGGACTTGACAATTTTAAAACCAAACACATTCATTTCATGTTCAATATAACTAGCCAATCATTACTTTCATGCCAAAATTCAAACATATCAATCTGTCAGCTTTACAAATCATTCAATGGATTAAAGTCAAACAACAAACAAACAGCAGAACTATCCAAAATTTCTCACTTGATTTCTTACTGAATTACCCACAATTATTCAACAAGACTTACTTATAGATAAGACCATCTAAATTACTTACAGATGATCCCTTACTGCTTATTGTCTCGAAGTTTCGGCAATATTTGGAATTGATCGCTCGATGCATTCCTCTATAGCATTTAATACAAGCACATATCACTATTGTGCATAATTATAAATTCAATTATGCACATTCATGTATACTGAATATGTATGATACATGTTCATGACAAATTTCGGATTTCTTATCCTTAATATTGTCAAATTATCAATCAAGAGAAACCATACTAAATTTCTCAAACCCAGATTTATTTCAAAACCAACTTTCGGGTCCATTTTGCTAAATTATTCTCATCAGGAAGGTGAGGTAATTAGATACAACTTTCTTTTAGAAATTTGTTCCTCTTTTTCGTAGGTTTTTATTGATACAAAGTTCATCCAATTTGGTTTAGTATACTGAAAGTTATAATAAGCTTTAGTCGAATTCTTATCCCAACTTCCAATCAGATTCTGAAATTCTTAGAGGTAGAATTAGAACTCAATTTCTTCAGACCATTTGTATCTCTATGTCTTTAGTTTACTAAAAATAAACAATAATCCCATTTGGATAACTACAGAGAGAGTTATGCCTAAAATACCGAAGTATGTTCAAGTTGTCAGGAAACTTCGTCGTGGAGAACTTTCCAGAGAGCAAAATTCTTCGCAATTTTCTTAAAAGTTTGCAACGGAGAACTTTCATAAAAATGAAATCCTTCAAGTTGGCAGCGACGAACCAAAGAGAGTTGGCCGTGGTGAACTTTACTGCGTTTTAATCATCTTCTTCCTTTCTTCTCCTTAATCCTTCATCACTAACTTGTATAATTACCTTTAACATTTTATTTTTCTTCTATATCATCTGAACTCATTCTCAACACCACTCAAAACCAAGTTTATAATCAGATATGAAAATCAATTCCTTACACAAGCTTTCTCTCACTACTACGTATTTTTCATTCTCACTACATTTGTTTCATCCTCTGCATTTTCTTTCCAAATTACCCAACACCCAAAAATCTCATATTCAATTCTAGATACTCCTAACTGCTATCTTGATACACTCACGACTTGAAATCTTGACCCAAGTCATTCAGTGAATTCATTCACTGAGACTACACTGCAAAAACTTCTCATGCATGTGTATATTTCCAACATACAAGT
Organism: Erythroxylum pedicellare; assembly: GCA_027563575.1. Lineage (NCBI taxonomy): Eukaryota > Viridiplantae > Streptophyta > Magnoliopsida > Malpighiales > Erythroxylaceae > Erythroxylum > Erythroxylum pedicellare. Next base: position 12,159 of record JAOQMP010076831.1, on the reverse strand, counting down.
TTTCTCTAAAATAAAACAGAGTATCCATATTTATCCATTCTCATAAATTTTTGCATCATTTTCATTTTACTCTAATTATCACTAGTATTTCAATCCAATTCATGCATTATCAAAATACCATAAAAATATCATCAAAACCACTTACCTCGTTCAACTCAAATTCTAGCAATGAAGTTCTCGATGGATGAAGAAAGCCAAGGATAACAAAATAAACACTCTTTAAGTAATGAAATTATTGCTTTGAGGTAAGATTCAAAAGACAATTTCTCAACATATGTAACTTGGTGTTTTCGGTGTTGGACAAAACCAAATAGAGAACAACACAAGCTGCAGAATTGGTTTTGCTTCACTTATATGGCTATTGTGCAGATCTCACATATGTCACTTATCACCAGGCATACACACAAGCCATTTGTCGTATGCATATGTTTCCACGTGTTATCATGCGTATGAGCCATTTGTCACATCTTTAAGTTGCCACATGTCACGATATTATTGGTCCATTATTCAATATTTTTCCTTAGTATAAAAATTTCACTAAAATTTTGAAATACCCAAAATATTACCAAAATTGCCAAATCACATTTTATTTGCGTTAATAACTCAATTATACCTGGAATGTCATGAATGCATGCACAATTCATTTGTATGAGTCTAAAAATTCTTATGCATAAATAAGCAAAAACTTAATTATGCAAAGCATACTATGCATTGAAATTCTTTAATATTCTAATCCCTAATATAGGGTGTTACAATTCTTTACTCCTTAAGAAAATTTTGTCCTTGAAATTTACCTGATCCGAATAGTTGCGGATACTAAGCTTTCATATTCTCTTCCGGTTCCCATGTTGCTTCCTCAAGTCTATGATGTTGCCAAAGTACTTTTACCAAAGGCACTGACTTGTTCCTGAGCTGTTTAACTTCTCTGGATAATATCGAAACTGGCCCTTCTTCATAAGACCCATCTGGTTGTACTTGAATTTCTTACACAGGAATCTTGTGTGAAGCATCAGACCGATATCTTCTTAGCATCGAAACACGAAACACGTCATGTAGCCTGGCCAATTCTTCAGGCAAAGCCAATTGATAAGCTACTGGTCCAATTATTTTTAGAATTTCATAAGGACTAATGAATTGCAGACTAAGCTTACCCTTCTTTCCAAACCAAAATATATGTTTCCATGGTGACACTTTCAAGATTACTTTATCACCCACTTGATAAGCAATATCTTTCCATTTTAGATTAGCATAAGACTTCTGTCTATCACTGACAGCTTTCAATCTTTTCTGAATAATCTGAATCTTTTCTTCAGTATCTTTCACAATTTCTAGCCCGATCATCTTGTTTTCACTCAACTCAGTCCAACATACCAGAGTTCTACACTTCCTACCATACAATGCTTCATAAGGTGCCATGCCAATGCTCGTCTGATAATTGTTATTGTAAACAAACTCCATCAGATAATTATCCCAACTCCGAGGAAACTCCAACAGACAACCCCGCAACATATCTTCTAATATCTGTATAACTCGTTCAGATTGTTTATCTGTCTGGTAATGGAAAGCAGTACTAAATTAACCTAAGTACTCAATGCTTTCTGTAAACTTTTCCAGAATCTCGAAGTAAATCGAGGATCACGACCAGAAATGATAGACTACGGTACTCCATGCAATCTCACTATCTCATTCACATATTATTCTGCAAGCCTATCTAAATAATAATCAGGACGAACAGGCAGAAAATGAGCAACTTTGGTAAACTTATCCACAATTACCCATACAGCATCATGTTTTCTTTGAGTAAGAGGAAGTCTAGTAACAAAATCCATGGTAATGTTATCCCATTTCTATTGAGGAATAGAAATATGATGTAACAAACCAGATAGAACTTGGTGTTCAGCTTTAACCTGCTGATATGTCAAATATTTTGCTACGTAATCCACAATATGTCGTTTCATACTTGACCACCAGTAATACTGTTTCAGGTCCTAATACATCTTGTTTCCACCCAGATGCATAGTAAATATTGTATTATGAGCCTTAAACAACAACTTCTTCTTCAATTCATCATTAGTTGGCACACATAACCGATCTTTATAATACAATTCACCATCTCCTTGTACAAAAAAATCAGACTGTTTACCTTCCTGAGTATCCAAGATAAGTTATTGTAACTTATCATCAGCTTTCTGACTATCACAAATTTCTTGCCTCAATTTTGGCCTTGCTTTCAACTGAACTATTAAAGCTCCATCATATTCAATCTCCCATTCACCCCGCTTCACTAATAATGCTGAAATTATCTTCCGACTCAAGGCATCTGCTACAACATTAGCCTTACCCGGATGATAATCTACAATGCAATCATAGTCCTTAAATAGTTCCAACCAACGCCGTTGTCTTAGATTGAGTTCTTTCTGGGTAAGCAGGTACTTTAGACTCTTATGATATGTGAAAATTTTACACTTTTCACCATACAAATAGTGCCGCCAAATTTTTAAGGCAAACACTATCGCTGCAAGCTCTAGATCATGTGTAGGGTAGTTCTGTTCATGAGTCTTTAGTTGCCTAGAGGCATAAGCAACTACTTTTCCTTCCTACATTAAAACACAACCCAAACCAGTTCTAGATGCATCATTAAACAAAACATACTCCTTACTAGAAATAGGTTGGACCAATATAGGAACCTCAGTAAGCATACTTTTTAGCTGATCAAAGCTACTCTGACATCTATCAGACCATTCGTACTTCACTCCCTTCCGTAACAGTTTAGTTAAAGGGGATGCTATCACCGAAAATCCCTTAACAAATCGTCGGTAATAACCAACTAGACCTAGAAAACTTCTCACTTTTGTTATATTCCATTGTGGCTTCCAACTAACAATCACCTCTATTTTACTAGTATCAAGTCTAATTCCTTCAGAAGAGACAACATGCCTTAGAAATAATATCTCTTGAAGCCAAAAATCACACTTACTCAGTTTAGCATACAACTGTCTTTCCCGCAGGGTTTGTAATACAATTTGGAGATTTTCAGTATGGTCCTGTTCATTCTTAGAATAGACCAAAATATCATCAATAAACACCACAATAAACTGATCCAAATAAGGCTTGAACACTTTATTCATTAGAACCATAAATGCTGGTGGAGCATTAGCTAACCCAAATGGCATTACTAGGAATTCATAATGTCCATAACAGTCCTAAATGCAGTCTTTGATACATCCACATCCTTTACCCGAAGCTAATAATACCTCGATCTTAAATCTATCTACGAAAACACTCCTACATCTTTCAACTGATCAAATAAATCATCAATCTTTGGCAACGAATACCTATTTTTCACTGTGAGTTTATTCAACTGTCTATAATTGATGCACATCTGTAATGTGCCATTCTTCTTTTTAACAAATAATACAAGTGCTCCCCACGGTGATACAGTGGGTCGAATAAACCCTTTATCTAGAAGCTTTTGTAATTGCACCTTCAACTCAGTAGGAGCCATTCTGTACTGTGCTCTAGATATAGGAGCAATACCAGGCATGACTTCAATAGATAACTCCACTTCCCTTTCAGGAGGGAGTCCCTGTAATTCCTTAGGAAATACATATGGAAATTCATTCACTACAGGAATGTCAAGCAATTTACCACCCTCCTTCTTAGAATCAAGCACAAAAGTTAGATATGCTTCACAACCCTTCTTGAGAAGCTTTCGGGCTTGCATAGCAGATACCACATTAGCTAAGGAGCCAGTGCCAACGTCATGCAATATTACTTTAGACTAATCAAATCTTCTAAGCATAACTGTATTAGCCTTGCAGTCAATTACTGCCTGATGCTTGGATAACCAATCAACACCTAGAATCAGATCAAATTCATGAAAAGGCAATCTGATCAGATCTTCTATATAATCATTTCCTTAAATCATAATTGGATAATTCCTATACACCTGATTAACCAACACACTACTAACCAGAGGCCTGGTTACCTGGATATTATACTCTAACTGATCTATAAATATCTCCTTATCAAACACTTCTCAAACACAGATATATGAATGTGAAGATCTAGGATCAATTAATGCGTACATTTCAGAATCAAAGAGAGAAACCATACTAGCAATGACATCCAGTGCATCTTGATCCTCACGAGCTTTCAGTGCATAAGCTCGAGCTAAAGCAGAAGGCACAGCTGGTCGATTTATAGTTTCTGAGTGGGAACTTGGATTAGGTTTGTTCTGATTATATCTTCCTTGACCTCTTCCTCGTCCTCTGTTCCCAGCAGATGCATGGGGAATCTCCTCATTGGCTTGTGATGTCTGAGCCTGTCCGAGATGGCAACTAGCTATCATATGCTCAGTACTACCATAGCGAAAACATGCTCTCATAGCCCTCCTGCAAACATCCCAATGATGCACAAAACAATCAGGACACTTTGAAGGATTAGAACCTTGGCCTCCAGACGACCCCCTACCAGAAGCAGTCCTTGAGGGATAATTTTGTGACCTTCCCGGAGCTACAAATCTCTGAGTAACTTATGGCGTGGAGAAGCACCTTCCCTACTTCGTTTCCCCGAGGACTGGCCTCCTCTAGTAAAGCCCCTTCTCTGACTCCTTTCTCTTCTAATCGTCTCTTATCTTTCAATTTTCATAGCAGCTTGCACTAACTGATGGTAATTCACCTGTTGCAAAAGTGTAAATGTTGTTAAATGCTCCTTGATGGAGTCATGCAACCTATCCTCAAACTGATGACACCAAAACTCCTCAGTAAGTACACTTATTGAGTCGGTTGAATTCCTAATCATACTCAGCAACTGACAAATTCCACTGCTTCAGATTCAGAAATTGCCTCCACTTATCCTTTCTGTAAGCCTCCGTAATATATTTTACTTGGAATTCTTGGGAAAAGAAATCCCAAGTTAGAGGCACCGGTAGCTAAGGACTCAAAACGAACTTCCACCATTCATAAGCTGCTCTTTGCAGAAGGGAGACAGCACAGTGCACCATTTGCTCTGCTGGACAATTAATCTCATCCAATACCCTCTTCACCTTCTTAATCCAAAAATTTGCTCTTTCTGATTCCTCCAAAGATGTCCCAGTAAATTCCTTCGCTCTATACTTCTGCAGCTGATCAATTGGAGCCTTGGGTGCAGTCATACGATGCAACAACGTCATCATATCCTAAGACAGTTTAATCAAAGCCTCTCCCTGAGCTGGAGGAGGAGGTGACATATTAGCTTCACCTCGATTGACCCTAGAGGGTCCAGATATTACTGGACGAGTTTGCTCCGGCTGATTGCTCTCAACAACTTCATCAACAACATCGTGAGATCCTTCCATTATTAATTCTATAGAAAAAATATGGGACACCGCATTAGGCCAAAACACATCTAGTACACTCAAATAGAAGCAATAGTTGAGCAGTAGTTAAACCAGAATTGCCTAAACCATGCTCTGATACCAAACAATGTGACACCCACAAATACCCTCTGAGAGGATATTACGAATGCCACACACACAGAACATACAGATACTATAGAATCGAAACCAAATCCAAAACACACGAAACATAACATACGTGCATTCCCAAAATGTCAAGCAAACATACAGTACATAACATATCATTCATACTATGCCTATCATATTACATAACATAAATTCGAAGACCAATATCTATTAAGGTTATTACAAACCTTCAAACAAATTCAGAAGTCATATAAATTAGGTACAAGCCCAAAACGAACTCAGAATACATTTTTCTCAAAACAAGACTCAGACTCTATTGGCCATTGCGGTTGACTTGTCCCAGTCTTTATAATCCTCACTCTGAACCTATATGGGGCAAATCCACCGTGCTAAGCATATAGCTTAGTGAGTAATAACTAATCTATATATAAAGTGACAAATCATCATACAGAATAATGTAACAGCATAAGCATGCATTAAAAGATTGCCTAACATTAAATCAGACAAAATGCATTTCAGAACAGATCTTTACAATTGTCATAACTGAATATCACAAGAGGGTATAAACCCTTCAGAATCAAAATACAATTTGCTTTATGTCATAATCAAACAGATATGATAATACAAAATTAGATGACTGCTAAACCCATTTACAAAAGTGGGTAACGGGACTTATATAGAAGTGACCAAAGTCTCGACAACGAAGTGTCTAGAAGAGATCGAAGTCTCAACACCGAATTTTCAATAACAGAAGACACCGAAGTGCCATTAACAAAAGACACCGAAGTGTCACAGAAGCAGCTGCAAACCCTTCTAGGCATGCCCATTTACCCACAACTAGGACTCAACAATTTTAAAACAAAACAAAGTCATTTTAGACATTTCATGTGCAAAGCAAGTGGTCAATCATATTCACAAGCAAGTAGCACTTCCAATGATATAAACATGCATGAAACAGCTCGGACAATCATTGTCCAGAATTCAGAACACAATTAGCATAAATCAAATTCAGAAAGTAGAAAAAGGTGTGACCATCTAAGATTACTCACAATCGCTCCCTTGTGCTTATTGCCTTGAAATTCTGGCAATATCTGGAAGTGATCGCTCTACTTGCCCTTCTATATACAATCAAGCATAAGTTCATATTACCATTTTTTTTTCATGTAAATGAATCAGTATTAGTATGAATGTATCATATAACATGCATGTTCATGAAAAGTTCTCGAGTATATTTTCTTACTAAACTGATGTAAACGTTAATTGTACTTTAAAAGTTCCAAAATTCATACATTCAATTACTATTCCAGCTTTTGCTGGAAGCACTTCATTCGGGTCTACTTTGCACAATCATTAAGATCAAGAAAATGATGTATTTATATAACAATTTCTTCTAAACAATTGTTCCTCTATGTCTTAAGTTTCTAATGATACCAAGATCATACAATTTGGTTTATTATTCAATGAGTTATGCTCAAAATATCATAGACTGTGTACATTTGAAATTTTGGCTAGAGCATGATCATACATTCAAGTTGTACAACCCATATCTCTCAATTCCAATCTCCAAAAATTACAAACTTTATACCAATGTAAGGATAATATAATAAGCTACAACTTTGTTAAAGACACCTCAGTATAATCCAGCCTACATCAATATAGTTTATTCAATAACCACAGGATATAATTTATGTTCCTGGTAGTATTACAGCCTAAGCCAAGACACAATTTCATGCCAATTTTGAAAATCTTAGAGACAGATATAAAATTAGACTTCTTCAATAAAGTTGTAGAAATATGTCTCTAGTTTAATTTGAATAAAGAATCAATCCATTTAGAAATCTACAGATCAAGCTATAATTAAAATACCGAAGCTTGTTCTTAAAAATATTTCAGTTCATAACATTTCAGCACATACCCTCACTTTGAGTTAATCAATATTTTTCTAATCAATTCAGATGGCTCTAAATTTTTATGGAAAGAAAGAAAAATGTATTAGGAGTCTATTGGTTTAATTATCAAGTCATTTGGAGGTCGGATGAAAAAGTTGTGACTAAAAGAATCAACATAGTTTAGTTTTGGAAAAGTCTTTCGATGGAACTAGTCTTCTCTTCTCTCTCTAAAACGCGGGCTTCATCTTCTTCACCATAAACTGCAGATTTTTTTCACACTTCTTCCTCTCTTCCACTTATCCCATCATCTCTAATTTATACTCTCACATTTCTACTCCCATTTTAAGTCCACTTATTCTAAAACAACTCAAAATTCAAAAGTAAACACAAACATAAAAAATATAAATTATATAAGATATCACCCTTTTTTTCCTTTCTCTCTCTACTGTAAATTTTGTTTTTATGTTTAACAACAAATCCTAAATAGAACCTATATCATGCTTTTACACTTCAATTTGCATTCAACTCACTATCAAGACATCTCAAAATTCAAGATCACACAACTTCAAAAACAACGATTATATTCACGTATTTCACCAAAGTTTCTACACTTTTATTCTTTTTCTGCATTCTTTTTCACACCTTCAGCCTCTTTTCTAACTCATTAATCATCACTTAAACTACTTCTTCCTACCCCCACTCATGCATATATCTATTTCCATACGTTAAAACATCATCAACATAAATCCTTTACAAAGCCCATAATACTTTCGGTGGATGGAAATAACGAAAATAAAGAGTAACAACACAAGTTTCAGATTGAAGTTCTTACGTTGATATTAGAATCCAAAGCCAAATACACAACCAGAAGCAATTAGTTGATTCAGTGATGAGATGGATGAACAAAAAGAATTTTGGTGTTGATGTATACGGTGAAGAACAAAGGCGAAGAAAACAACAATAACTATAATAATTTCTATTTTAGCGTAAATATAAACACGTGCATGTATAACACCTCTCCACATGTCACCAAGCGAGTCATTTCTCTCATCTATAAGCTGCCACATATCACAATGTAATTGGTCCATTATTTTAACATTTTTCCTAGTCTAAAATATCTCAAAATTTCAGAAATTTTCTAAAATTCACCAAAAATTTCAAAATAATACTAATAGTCTTCAAATAAATTTTTAACGTAAATATTCCACAATTCACATTTTAATCGCATTTCGAAACTAGTTATACCCTAAAAATGTTATGAATGTAAGTACAATTATTTGTATATGTCAAATTCATATGCATATATCAGCGAATACTCAATTATGCAAAGTATATGATGTACTGAAAATTTCTAATTTTCTAGCCCCTAACATGGGGTGTTATAGAGGGATCCCATAAGAGAAGTGTTACATGTAGGAGAAAGAACGGTGCATTTAGACACACTTACCAGCCAAAAAATGGAGAGAAAGATGAAGAAGAAGAGCTAATTTCTTTGGTGTTCTCATCATTTTCCAGCTGTTAGTTTTTATACATGTTTAATAGTTTATGAGCTGGGCAACCTGGGCTACTTTTATTTTATGGGATTTACATGCATACATGCTTTTTTGTTCAAGGTGACAGATCTCACAAGCTCTGCTTGTGAGAAGATTACGTCTACAATCAAGATTACAACTCCACTCTTTCACTACATATGTTTAATTCAGGATCCACATCCACATGATTGAATATGGTTCAAGTGCATCATGATTCAATCGCAAGGGCTGTGGGTCTATAAGTGGCGATGAAAAGAGAGAGTAGAGATGAAGTTGGTAAGGGTTGGGTTATTGGGTAGAGAGGAGAAAGAGAGCAGATTCTGTATAAAATTTATGTTGGGGTTTAATTTGTTTAGTATAATTTTTTTTACAAATAAGTCCCTAAAGATTTTAAATTTTAAATTTTACAGTACCAAACGATATTTGTTTCGTATTTTAAATATTGTTCGATACTAGAAGAAAACCCTGGTACTAACCAATATGGACGGTTGATACCGAATGCTAGTATTTCATACCGTTTTCTCACCGATATGGTACGAGATTCAATTTTTTAATTTGAGAAGGTCCAGTAGTACACAACTTTACTCCTAACTAATAGAAGAAACAAACTCATAACTAATAGAAGAACTGTTTCTGATAATGTTGAATTAAATATGAATCTTAATCTTTCAAATTTTTTAAACTCCAATCTTTATAATTAGTTCAAACTTTCATATAATGAAATTGTTTTTTCATATCACTAAAATCAATATTATTGTAAATTGCCTTGTTTTGTTTGAGCCGGTGCAATTTTTTATAGACCCCTTAAACGTGTACATTACTTTACAAGAATATTGTTCTGATGTTCTTATATCTACAATTTGTTAGGAGAGATGAAGGTGGACAAGGCACTTTTGTTACAAGAAAGAAAAAATGTTGACTCCATTATATTCCATGAGCGTACCTCCCGGCACACGTACCAGTACATTCTGGACAAAGTCCATAAGAAATTGGTTGGGTGGAAGGCTCGAATGCTTTCTTTAGCAGGCTGAGTTACTTTAACCCAATCTGTTATCGCTGCCCTCCCTATTTTCACTATGCAAACTGTTCGCTTGCCTCGCCAACTCTGTGACAAGTTGGAAAAAATCATGCGGAACTTCATCTGGGCTTCTTAGGAGGGGTCTCCGAAAATTCCTTTTGTTAATTGGGCTGCTGTGTGTACGCCTAAAAAAGAAGGGGGTCTGGGTTTAAAACGCCTTCGCTCAATGAATGATGCTCTTCTTGCTAAGCTTGGTTGGGATCTGCTCACTAAACCCAATGCCTTATGGGTCCGGTTCCTGCGAGCCAAATACTGAGTCGATTTCTCTAAACTTCCCTTTACTTTGGCTCACATAGGACCTTCGACCTTCTGGAGGGGGCTGACAGCAATATGGCATATTGTGCGTCAAGGCGCTATTTGGCAGTTAGGCGATGGCCAAAGCATCTGCTTCTGGAGGGATAATTGGGTCGAGGCTCTGGGACCCCTCAACTTCGTGGTGACCACCCCAGTCCCAGAGTGTGTGATGGATGCCACAGTATCTGACTACCTTACTCAGGACGACGCCTGGCAATGGCATCGGTTCCAGCATTACCTCCCCTTGACAGTCTGTATGCTGCTCATGTCCTATAGCCATCACTACACCGCCCATAAGGTCGATCAACTGATGTGGGGTCCCACCCACCCTAGGTCATTCACTGTCAATTCAGCCTATGCCCTCCTAGAACACGCAGACACGAAGGCTCCTCATTGTCGATGGGACATCATTTGGAAATGAGTCGGGCCCCAGCAGATAAGGTCTTTTCTCTGGCTTCTTGCGAATCAGAAGTTGATAACTAATCAACAACGGGTGGTGAGACATCTTACCTTGAATAGTGGGTGTCATTTTCGTGGACAGAAAGAGTCTATTCTTCATGCTCTTCGGGATTGCCCACGAGTCAGCTCTTTCTGGCACCAATTTCTAGCCATTTGCCAGGCCAGGATCCTCTCCCCCATGGACGCGGTCTCGTGGCTTATTAGCAACCTCCAACCTCCACCCACACTCAATCAGCATAATTGGGCGACTATCTTTGGTGTAGAGTGCTGGTTCTTATGGAAATGGTGTAATAATAGCGTCTTTGATTTAACCTTCGTCTGGCCTGTGGACGGGATCCGCATTATTATGAATTATGTTGATTGGATCCTCTAGGCAACCAAGGTGGAATCTCGAGTTTTCCAGCGGCAGAGCCTTCCTTTGGGCGATGCTGTGTGATGGAGCCCCCCGATGGAGGGATGGCTCAAGATCAACACGGATAGTGCCGCAAGACCGGGATCCCACCTAGTAGTAGCTGGTGGTCTCTTCCGGTCCAGCTCTGGACATTAGTGTGGTGGGTTTCTCCACAATTTAGGCACGGGAGCACCTCTGGAAACGGAATTATGGGAAGTTCACTCAGGCCTTTTCCTAGCTTGGGACCGTGGGTACGATCTAGTCGTAGTCGAAGTGGACTCCCTGGAGGTAACAAACTCTATTGTTCGACCATTTTCCTTCGGTGATAAGTATACGAGATTTGGTCCACTGGAAGTGGGAGGTTCAATTCCAACTTATCCATTGGGAGGGCAATCAATGTGCAGATAGATTAGTCACTTTAGCCTATCGGGCGGATCCTAGCTTGCATTACCTACGAGATCCTCCGGAGACTATTCGAGACGTTCTCACTCATGATATACATGGCATGATGTATCTTCGCACCCTGTATTAGACGCGACGGGTCTGTGAGTTTGTTTGTTTTGGTTTTTCCTTTGTGAAAAAAAAAAGATAATAGAAGAAGTTAGACAATCATGAAAACAAGTTTGACTGTTTAAGACTTGACAAATCAGAATAAAGTAGTGCAATAATGTCTTCCAGTCTTATCCATTTAAAACTGGAATTGTAACATGGCGTAAGCAATTTGGTGCTATCTTATCATTTCAATATAAAAAGTAAAGAAGACATATAATATACTTCTTAGCTTTTGATCCGCTGCATGAGATCCTCCATACAAATAATTGATCCGAGACTCCGCACAGGCATCGTGAGTAACGCTGTTTCAGATTTTGAATGTTTTCAATTTTTAGGATTAATATTTAACATTTTAAATTTTTTATTAAATATTCAAGAGAAATTAAATAATTTAATTTAAAAGTTATTTATGTTAATACTTTGATAATAAAATACATGAAAGCTAATATTTGAAAGTATTACATGATTCTGTCTTTTTATTAATATAATTTTTGATTCCC